>CACRXK020000065.1:0-114657 GCA_902702795.2 Paramuricea clavata
TTTGTTTGGGGTTAGGGTTAGGGTTTGAGTTTGGGGTTAGGGTTGGGGGTTAGGGTTGGGGGTTAGGGTTGGGGGTTAGGGTTGGGGGTTAGGGTTGGGGGTTAGGGTTGGGGATTAGGGTTGGGGTTAGGGTTAGGTGGTGTTCCGGTAGTGTTCCGGTGTTCCGGTAGTCAGTGTTTTACTACATGCCTCTGCAGGCATCTCTAGAAACTTCGAAAAGTTTACTACTTACAGTAGAAAAGTTTTGTATAATTATTAACATAAAAATATCGCAATATTATATATCATAGAAATTTTCGACGTTTTGAGTTGCATGCCTGCGCGTATAGGACACTAATTTGTCATATTTATTTAATCACGCCATGTATTTTGCTGCGGCTGTATAATGCGGATGTGGTTGTGAATCTACATTTTTGTGTCCTACTGCCCACCCTGTTATTATTTCCTATGCGAGCAAACCGAACTCATGAAGGGGTATATGCGGCCGGAAAATCTATCGAGTTTTAGCAGAGCATTGAGATCGGAAGAGCAACTCTTAACTACTTTCATCTGTATAAAACTACCCGTTTCGTAGGTAAATAGACGTACTTAACTCTAAAAATACGCGATTCTTTATACCACTGGCGTCAGAAATTGGGAACGGAGATTTGAAAGGTGGTTGCCCTGACGACCTGCGATATTTCGTGTTATGAGGAGGATATTATAGCTATAGCAATTAAAGCTTGCTCTGAAATTCATTTCGCGGAAACAAAGGAGATATAAATAGTAGATTATAGGTACAAAAAAATCTGTAACTCACTTCTAAAGCCTGAAATAAAAACCTGTTTCCAAAATTAGCAATTGATTTATATTAATACCCCCAATTAACAGCCTTTACAGCCAACTATCAGCCTATCTTATCTTGTTACGTGTCATACAACTGGTAATTTTACAACCCACAGACTGTGTTGAGTTCATTTGTGAAACTATGGCTGGCAATCTGCAGCTAATTACTGTAATGTCGGTGAATTAGTGTTGAAGACGTAAGAGAATAGAGAAACTTTAATCACTCCGGTCCAACAATAACGCACCATTATATATCAATTACAGTAATATCGTTGAATTGTTGAAAATTAATGCTGCTTACTACATAGCTACGGTTTGTTTCCTTCTTGGCATTGGCGTCGCCCCCCCCCCCCCCCAATGTTTTTCAGAGTGTAGTTTTAGATTCGTTCAAATCCGATGAAAAATGGGGGGGGGGGGGAGGCGATGGAAAATTGTCGGCAGACAGTGTTGCATATCTTGCGCGCATCCGATGAACAATATTTGACACTGTTAAAAGGTAATTTATGAATTAAGACTTAAGGAAATACCGTTTCAGAGACCCAAAATTGAAGAGGTTTTTTCCCTGGGGGAGTATGGTTTAGAACTGTGACTCAATAAGTCCCCCACCCCCAATTAATATGATACTTCTATATTGCTCTATTTTGTTTAGTCACGCTATACTACTGAAGTGTTGGTCTTTCAAGGACTATATGTTATCAAGATAATCAAACGGTTCTCAATTTTATGTAAAACAGGCTATGCTGAGTTAATTTGTTTCAAAAATAACCAAACCTTTGATCTGGCAATCTGTTTAATTCGTCTGATCTCAAGCTGGCCTTTTTATGAGGAAAAACACAGCTATCTAACCTGAATAGTGCATGGCGTCAGCATCTCATCACTATGGTAGAGTATATAATAGTAATATGTCTTTATTTAATTGTTCTGTATCCCGGATGCTATTTGACAGCTAAAGGCTTGATATTTATCACTTATTATTAGTATGGAAAAGTAAAGCTATGAACATCATGCATAGCATAGTATATACCTAACATGCGACTAACATGCAGGGCTTCTTTTAAGGATGTGTAACTGGGGGGGGGGGCATATTTCGCGGGGGATCTGGAGAAACCAGCGTTTATTGGCTATGCATGGTTTAACTAATAAGTATACGTCATACGAGGCAGCAGATCAGGCCTGTAACTAGGATTCTGCATGGGAATAAAGTCATTCTTAAAACGTCAATCTATAAAAATACATTATAGAACTATTTACGCGAGTATTTTTGGGATTCATTCTTTAGTTAAGATACATCGAAAACTCCTGACTCTGCTGCATCGGCAATTTGAATTTACACATTAATATCTCAAGATCAATGTCATGACAAGATACATTATACCGAGGCAAGCAGGCCTAGCAAATTGCCCGTTTTTTTAAGTAGAATCTGCCTGACTAAACACTGTCTGGGAGCCCCCTCCCCCGTCTCGTACGTCTATACATGGAAATAAATAAATATACCAACAGCAAGGCCGAGTAGAAACCTTAACTGGTTTTTGATTAACACCCCTATATAGTGATACAGTATTCTTTATTTATAATATATACGATAATACACGTGTAGGTTGTTACATATTATATTTACAAAAAACTATATGTACTAAAAAAGTAAAAAAGAAAGTTATTATCGTCCTTATACCTCTATACTTTGTTGGAAATTATCGTACATTACATAGTAATTTAATTTAGTGTGGTGAAAATAAAGAAACGAAACTCGAGTTACTTCTGATGTGAATACAGCCTTCATTTTCTCCTCCCATGGATTCTGCGAGAGAAAATAGTTAAATCATGTTAGAAAATACACGAGATTATTTTGAGAAGATGGAGGGAAGGCAAACAAAAGATCAAAACAACGAGTTACGTGCAGGCAGTCCTGTGCATGGAGGCCCTGACAACACCACACTATTAAATAATTTTTCCACAAACATTTTTAAGGAGAAATTCTACTTTTTTCCAGCATGCTCCTAGCTTCCCTACACTATAGCTCATTAATGATGGACAACTGAAAATTTTGTAAACTTTCAATAGTATATAAGTAGAGAAGGGGAAGGAGAGAGGATATATGTTGTTCCTAAAATAAATACTTTAGAATGGTTAGATATCCTAAGACAGTTTGGTTATATATGACGAGACCGACGATCAGAGCCTGCTATTGTTATTTTCCTGTGCAAATAACCTATCGTGTTCATAATGTCTACCAAAACTATTCCTATTACTGTTAGCGTCGGTGTTGTATTGGATTGGAACACAGGCTAATGGTGCTGTATATTTAACGCTTTCTCTATACGTTTAGTGTTGAGGTACATTTATTGGTACAGGGATCTTGAGCATGCATGCATGTAGGACAGCAACCCGACGACGACGGCCAAAACAAGTCCATGAAATAATGTTTGGTAAAAAAATATTCGAGTTCTACGCTAATTGAGACTTGAAATACAGGCGCTGTACATAAGGTGCGCAAATCTGTTTTTACCGTTATAAACAGAGCGAGGACATCGTCTGAAACTATATTTGCTGTCGTTGCAATTGCAATTCATCCAGTAGTCTTATTTAAATCCTCCTCGTAGCAAAGTATTACATACTCCAGATGCATGTTTATGAATTATGGATTAAATGACTAAACAATATATAACAAAGTAATGAACCATGCACTTACCATGTAAACCAATGCATTCCTCCCAAAGTGTATTTTTCAAATCCGGGAACTGATGATAAAGACAGTCGTGTTTCACCGGAGTCATGTTCTCATCCAAACTTACAAACTCGTTTGGTCGTGATGTTTCCAATTGTTTTGTGTTCAACAATTCTTTCCTTTCCTCATGATCTTTAAGTAATGTCCGCAGGTGATCAATCCACTTCACTGCCAAATGTAAAATCTCAAATTTTGATATATCAATTTGAGCAAGTGGCAAAGTATTTTTGAGTTGTACAAAAGCACGGTTTACTCCCTGAATGCGGCGTCTCTCTCGAGCATTTGCAGCGCGACGTTGTCTGCTTACACCAGTCAACATTCGCTTCTTACGACGTTTACGTTTGCGACTTTCATCATCCTGCTTCTCGTTTGTCTCCGAACTTTCATCACTGGGTGGTTCAAAATTGACCGTTTCAAGACTGACAGCAGCACATTCGCAATTGCAGTTCGCCATTTTGATCACTATAATTTTGTATAGCTCGTATATCCAGTCGTCTTGTACTGACAATTGAGCTCCTCCTGTAAATGCAACAGAACACCACGTAAAACTATTATTAATATTAAGGTTAAAATTCAACCCTGCTAGAAAATTGTATAATTGTGCGTGCAAGTAGCAGGCTACACGCACATTTATACTTTGCCTTCATTCATTGAAATTTTCTATCAGAAACTGTTAGTTTGTTGATGAGTGAAAGTTATAGAAGTGAAAGTTGTAGAACAATTAGAACAAATCAAATTATCTTTTCCCAGACAGGGAAATATAAATGCGCTCCCAATTTGCTAAGATAAAAATCATGATGTAACTTATTTAAAAATAGAGTGCAGTTAATTAGTATGTATGGGTTGAACATAAGAGGGAAAGGAAGATAAGATAAATCCTTCTTGGATATTGTGCAACACATTAATATACTGCGCTTATTAATTTTACCATTCTAATTTTATTCTATTTTGCATTCTATTTTGTTTTCGAAATTTTTGCGCAACATTTGTTAAACAGTGGTCAGTACCCTCCCTCAATAAATAGCGCGTGAACCGCTTATTTTCTGGTTATAGAGCGTTGGGTGGTGCTAACACAAAATAACAAGAATCGAACAATAAGGGACGGACCATTATTTTTTTGGAGGGGGGGGGGGATGGACATTTCGTCAACGCAAACAATTTTTTTTGGTGCTGTTGTCGTTGCAAACAATTTTTTTGCACCTGCTTCCTTCTGCAAACAATTTTTTTGTCCATCTGATTGCTGTGGATTTCATTATAAATTGATATATATATATAGTTTAATTTGTGCCCGATTACACTATTGCATGTGTGATCAGGGCCGTAGGAAGCTCTTTTCGATTGGGGGGGGGGGGCTGAAAGCGAGGACCGAAGACCCGAGGAAATTTTTAAATTTAGAGTCTCTGAAATGCCATTATTTCCTGGACTTTGGGGAAGATTTGACAGAATTCTGATGGTCAGAAAACAGCGAAATTTACAATTCTGTAGTACTAAACTTTATATTGGATAAGTTGCAGGAAAGTATGGGTAATATCTTCATTCTTTGCAGTTTGTCATGAATTAAATTATAAAGGTCTGCATGATTTTGAAAAATGAATAATTATTAGCAAATTGTTGTGGGGGCTGCAGGCCCCCCCCCCCGGTTGCTACGGCGCTGGTGATCGAACAACATGTGGTGTTGTCAGAAGTATAAATTTAATATGTAAACAGACATTTAATAGTTTTTTCGGTATACTGGTCCTGGCCTTTTTTAAAGATTTTACCATGTGAGGGGGGGGGGACCTTTCTGTGAGATAATATATTAGAGAAGGATAGGAATGGCTGACGGCCACGTGGTCTGGGGGCATATTTCCCCAGAAAATTTTTGAAATTTGAAGCCCTGAAATGCCATTTCCTGCATTCTGAGCATTTAAATTTGCTCTAAAATTTATGCTAAGTATACTTGTATTTGAAATAAAAGATGGAAAAACGCACAAAAAATAAAAAAATATTAACAATTTATCATCATTACTTAGTGCCAGGTAGAAAAACGTAACAATTTAAATCGATTTTGTTAAACAAGGAGAAAGAATAAAGCCTAAAACTTACTTTTTGTTTATCAATTTGTTATTTTTCGCTGGTTTGTTTGTGTAAATTTAGGAAAAAGGGAAATGTAAAGGAAAATGTAATTTCGTGAGGGGGGCATAAGGCAGACATCCCCCCCCCCCACCGCTTCTATGTTAAAAAAGGCCCTGATACTGGTCCTCTCATTATTTACGCTACACAATGTCTTACACCAGTACTTGTCCAATTACCTATTTTATACAAAAAATACCAAAAAATACAACCCCCCCCCCCAAGAAATGACTGTATTAAATAGATTAATATTTAACCCATATGTAGATTGCAACATGTGCCCAGCGTGTCCCATCCCAGGGCTTTGGAGTGAAGACCCTGGGTATGTTGGTGAGCACACTGTTCATTGTCATTAACCTTGGTTGATGTTGCATAATCTCTTTAGCTTGCAAACTATTTTTTTCCTCTTTTCTATGTGTGCAAACAATTTATTTGCACTTTTTTGTCTTTGCAAACAATTTTTTTAAGAATTTTTCATCCCCCCCTCCAAAAAAATAATGGTCCGTCCCTAAGTTGCCTGATAGCTATGCGAGAGGTAACATATAGATCGCAAGAAGGTTCAAGAAAATTTACTTTCAATATTCGTAACGTTGGCATAAGAGCATATATCATTGCATGCCTGTATGTAATAATAGTAAAGTGATGCGTTGGTGCATGCATGGTGTATTAACGCGAAATAATGTAAATTATCTTGCAACATTCAATACGTTTATATGATGGGTTCATATAGTAAGCAAGTCTTTTTGTTAGCTCATATAGTCGTTGTGCTCAATTTTTATGGTACAACAAATTAAATAACTGTAGATGATAAAACCAGTCTGTGCCTGCATGAGCAGCCTTGCGTATAACCTGTAACTTGCGGTCATGTTTATAAATGACAATGTGACGTAGATTAACAAAATGAGTATGTCTAAACGCATGACAAAGTGTTATGACAAAGGACGCGCGAGTGGAGTGATGCCTCATAGGAAGCAGGATTCTTGAACTGATCGAAATATGAAACCATCGAATGGCTCTCTGATTTCCGCAAAACTAAGAAAAAGACCATTTTGTCGTCCTCAAAAACGGTACTACCAGTATGAGCTCTAAATAAAGTAATTCGCAACAGTTGCGTCTAACTCAATTCAGCTGAGGTTTCCCACGTTTACAGTGCAATATATGTTCTATACCTCAATGACGTATTCTATATATCATACACAGATAATTACATGCATGATGTATAATTGGCTACTATATTGGCTATTTTTATCGCACTCTATACGTTTCTGCATGGCTTATCTCTGAAAAAATCTACCATGTCTAACCCAGTTAAATGCGTTTAAAGATACCAAACGCAGTGATAAGCAAAATACATATTGGTATATATTATAAATTCTAGTTATTATATGCGAAAGCATGCATGCAGTTTTTATTCGGAACAGCTTTTACACTGAGTGATCTGCGCGCAACCTTTTTCAGGCTGCAATATGAGTTAAATGCGCAAGGTGCTAGTCCTCACTGCAAGATTATTGATGCAATAAATAATATGCATGAAATAATATAGTATATACATAAAGTATAATGTGTAAAATAATAATGTTAAAACAATATGCATAACGACAGCCTTAACGGTAAATGGTTCTCTCGTGATGTAGTCATCACTCATCAAGGCCACCATGCGGGAAGTTCAATTACTTGAGCGAAGGAAAATGAAAAAAACCCTTTTCGTCCAGGTATATAGAGCATAAAGTGAAACAAATCATACGTAAATGATATATAATACAGCGTTTGGTTGTTTCGAGGGTTGCGCCAAAGATTAAAAATGTTCAGGTGATGTGATTGGCTGTAGGTCCCTGTACATGTTGTCTGGTAACTATATGATTGCTTTATATTACTAAATACATGACCATGACGAATGATTGCCCGATCATCGTAAACTTGTGTAATTGACGAACGCTTTATTTAACCAGACTCCCGCGTATAATCTGAACATCATGAAAGATCTAGCGACAGTAATAAAATTTCTCCTCCAAAATTTTCAAGACTTGCACGTATAGCAGAGATAAATACTGATTGGTTTGAAGTTTGCGAGTTGATTGTTAACGATTACCAGTTGAGATTACTTCTATTAATATAGTAACAATTTTGACCTTTCTATAGCATTTATTTCATCATGTTATAATTTGCCTCCGTATCAGTTTCTTATCTTTTGAACATCATTATATATGCCGCCCGTGCAGACCTTGTAGCTCGCTCTTGTGGGACTTTTACATTCCCCTGAGTAACATGTTAAACTTCCATGCCAGAAATTTATCCTTCCTTTGAAGAATTTTCTATGTATTATGATATTATGTTGGCCAGTGAGATGAACGAAATACTTCTTCACAAGGACAAGTCAATTATATATATTTATCACCATGCAAACTAATAAGGAACCTATTTGGTACATTTCCCAGTTTTTTCCCAGTCGAATCGGAGTATAGCAGCAACTTCTGTTTTCTAAACTATCACCTGCCATCATCATCATCATGCATATCATCATTTGAGGCTCCTCCACATGCATTTCTAGAAACTTCCAAAAATTTACTACGTAGAAAAGTTGTGTTTTTTGACATAAAAATATCGCAATATTATATATCATACACTAATTTGTCATATTCATTTAAACTCTGTATAAAACTCTTAACTACCTTTTATCTGTATAAAACTACCCGTTTCGTAGTTAAATAGACGTACTTAACTCTAAAATACGCGATTCTTTATACCACTGGCGCCATCTCCGTTCCCAATTTCTGGCGGTTGCCCTGACGACCTGCGATATTTCGTGTTATGAGGAGGATATAGCTATAGTAATTGAAATTCATTTCGAAACAAAGGAGATATAAATAGTATATTATAGGTACAAAAAAATCTGTAACTCACTTCTAAAGCCTGAAATAAAAACCTGTTTCCAAAATTAGCAATTGATTTATATTAATACCCCCAATTAACAGTCTTTACAGCCAACTATCAGCCTATCTTATCTTGTTACATGTCATACAACTGGTAATTTTACAACCCACAGACTGTGTTGAGTTCATTTGTGAAACTATGACTGGCAATCTGCAGCTAATTACTGTAATGTAGGTGAATTAGTGTTTAAACGTAAGAGAATAAAGAAACTTGAATCAGTCCGGTCCAACAATAACGCACCATGATAGGCATTAATTGTCTCGATTACAGTAATATCGTTGAATTGTGAAATGCTGCTTACCATATAGCTACGGTTTGTTTCCTTCTTGGCATTGGCGGCCCCCCCCCCCCCCCCAAGGTATTTCAGAGTGTAGTTTTAGATTCGTCCAATGAAAAATTGGGGTGTGTGTGGAAAATTTTCGGCAGACAGTGTTGCATATCTTGCGCGCATCCGATGAACAATATTTGACACTGTTAAAAGGTAATTTATTAAAACTTAAGGTAATACCGTTTCAGAGACCCAAAATTGAAGGGTTTTTCCCTGGGGGAGCATGCTTTAGAATTGTGACTCACAAATTATTAAAAATAAGTTCCCCACCCCAAATAATATAATATACTTCTATATTGCTCTATTTATGAATTGTTTAGTCACGCTATACTACTGAAGTGTTGGTCTTTCAAGGATATCTTATCAAGATAATCAAACGGTTCTCAATTTTATGTAAAACAGGCTATGTTGAGTTAATTTGTTGCAAATATAACCAAACCTTTGATCTGGCAATCTGTTTAATTCGTCTGATCTCAAGCTGGCCTTTTTATGAGGGAAACAGAGCTATCTAACAATAAGTACATGGCGTCGCATCCCATCACTATGGTAGAGTGCATGTCTTTAGTGACATGTCTTTATTTAAATATATAACATTTTGAGTTTCTGCTTGTTTTTTAAGGTAGGAATATAACCACTCACATTGTTACAGACAGTTTTAGAACATTATATACACATAGTTTTAGAACATATATAACACGCGACTAACATGCATGCCAAAGTTGGATTTACTTTTTTTGATAACCCGACCTGCATATAGTATAAACGATCTTAGTAAAAAGGTCTAATCTTATCTTACCTTGTTCGAATCCCAAATGTGTATTACTACTATCAGTTTAACAGGAAGCACGGTGAAAATGATGCAGTTAACTCTATATATAAGTCTATAACTTGTATATAGCAACTCGGTGAACACTTTACGGTCGGCAATCGTGAAAACCACCTGCATGCAACACTTTCTACACTTGGCCTTGCGTTATTTCAGTACCTTGTCACATATGTATAATATTTATTCACATATTCATCGTCGATCGACTCTCATAATCATGCATGCTTAATCGTATCTCGTAAGCATATACAGCCATCTTTTTGAACATTCTCGCTTATCAGAATAAATTAATAGCATGCATGCAGAAAATATATAAAAAGTTATACCTTAGCACTTGAAGTAAGACTACAGATATATATGTCCCCACGTTGCTCAGCTCCCAATAAAAATATTATCTATAACAATTATTTGGATTTTCGTTTTTGATATTCAAACATTTGCTAAAGACCTGCATCAGATGACTGCAGTGTTGGTTTGTCCACGTTTTGGTTTATACTGCGTGTGTGTATAATTGGCTTTAATTTGTTGCTGTATGCAAGATTGTACTGAGTATAACTATCCAACATGGCTTTGTTCAAAATTACAAAGAAAAAGGAAGGTTAAAGAACACAACCCGGTTAGGGTCTCCAATTTTTAATAAACCAATTTTACAGTTGAGTGAATCTCTTTAAAATTAATAAAAGCAATGAAGTTGTCCAGCCCTATAGCTATCTTTCACATTTAAATGTTTAGTAGCAGACATATATATAATTGACCAAGACATCGTCAATCTGCAATGCCAATGTCATACATAAAATTATTTCCCCGCCTTTTTGTGGTAAGACCCGACCTTAATTTTGCGTGAGGTGATGTCAGTCTTTTTGGCCATGCAGTTCCAAGATGGCGCGAAGCTCTCGTGAGAACCGCCATGTGTAATGTTTTATCTTCCCAATATTTCTATATTTGCTGCAATGATCTACGTTTAGACTGTGTAACTAGAGACATATATCATCCTGTTAAATTATGTTAGCCATCTTAATTAAGCAACTAATTAAATTGTTATGTTTTAACGCAAAGGTCAGGTCAGTAACTTTGAGTTGTTGGCGAAACAAACTGAATTACCCTAACCCTAGGGTGGTCTGGCCAAATATAAGAAAGCTTAATTTAACGGTTTGATTACAATATAGTCATCTTGTATGACCTGTATGGCTGTAAAGATTATAAAACTTTATCAGTCAAAGCATCTTTTACCTCAGTTCGTTTGAAACAGAACGGAATTGGGATACCGAGCAGTTTTTCTGAAGTTCAGTTAAATTTTGCAAGAATCATATATTGTACGAAAAAGTTGTCGTTGCCATCTTGCAAACATTTTTTGTATATAATCTTAGTATGCAATCTTTTATCAACTCGATTATAACTTTTCAAAATCTGGATGTACCATGATTTAATGAAATAAGGACAACTTCAAAATGTGCCCCCAAACTATATCATATTATAGTGCCATTTTATTTTTGCGAATAAAAATGCTCTCTGCGCACGTTATTATATTTCCCTGTCGTATATATACCGCGGAATTTCCCGTTGTGTAGTATATAAATTCGAGGACAAACCGCTACAAAAAAAATACAATGGTTCTTTCGGCTGTTCTGCGAGCTATGCACTCCGTGTGAGGTATCAGTAACAGTGCATTGTATTTTATAGTTACTGAACGTTACTTGTTGGACATCTCCCGGTTGTCGGCCTTCATAGTTTGATTGATCGTTCTAACCAGGGATTGTGATATGATATGAAACTGTTCATGTAAATGAATAGCGGGGATTTTGATCACAAATAACCATGCTGAGTGAAACCTCACTTATACTTACATGTGATGGAGGCAGGAGGAAAATTATTGAGCAACAAAATTCAAGTTCATATTTTTATAATTATATATTACGCAATTTTATGCACTATTATAATCATTCCACAGTCGGGGCGCCGCTACTGTATATTCAACATTGCGCTTATTCAAAATGAGTGCATGTTGACTGCAATAATTTTGTTAGACATTATGGTAAACCTAAAATCCCTCGTTCTTGATACCAAAACTAGGGTTGTACTGGGAGAAATTGAAATGGCTTAAAAGTGAACTGACTTTCATATACTGACCACATGCAGGATAACAGTCTTGATTTCATGTCTAAAACTGTTCATCTTTATAGAGATTCAGTATATAAAGGACCATGCTTGCAGGTATAAAGTCAATTTCAGGTCTTGCAGTATCATGGCGTGTCATCAAAAATAATCTGCCATTTTGGTTGCAAAAATATTTTATTCAACCGACTACTACACAGCTGTGGACCATTATAACTCTTGTGCGCAAACAAAAGCAACACCCGCAGTCAGTGCATGCACAGTCTTGCTTTGACGCCATGTTTGCTTTTAATTAACTATATTTTCTATTTGTCGCCCAAAATGGCGGAAGTCAACAAATACGTGTTGTGTTGACGTCATGCACTTGCATGCATGCAATAAGACCGTATTACAACACGCCTAGCCTGGACCCAGGCCTTCTATTTTTAATTAACTTACTGACTTACGCCTGTATTCTAAAAGCTCACTCATACTCACACTCAAAGAGTGGAGGTACAATCTGTCCTTGCCTTGAGTGTCAGTGCTGTTTTTGAATAGCTAGAGGGTTAGTCTCGTACCTTACTATGTGCCTATTCACCCTCCAGCTATTCAAGAACAGCACTGACACTCAAGGCAAGGACAGATTGAACCTCCACTCTTTGAGTGTGAGTATGAGTGAGCCTTTAGAATACAGGCGTTAGGCTACTTGAAGGTTTCATTTCGCATGCGACTTCAAATGATAGCCCAAAATTGACCAAACCTGCGAAAGCAGCCGCGAAAAGGTCCTAGGTCCAGGTCATTATCACGAGATCAGATCTACAGTCTACGTCCTACGTTCCTAGGTTTACACATTGGTTTACATCATTATCACGAGATCAGTTCTTACAACGATATCGTCGAAGAGAGTGCTATCGAACCAGATATATATATTATGGCTTTAAATAGCCGCAAGGCTAAATTAAATTGATTGATGATCCGAGCTTTTCACTTGAGCTTTACAACATATAAAGAATTACAGAACATTGATACACGTACTTCCACTTCTTATTCAGTGCATGACCTTTAAATTTCGTCCGTAAAGTTCATTTTGTGTGGGAGTTAATTAGCCAATATGCATGCATGCATGGGAGTAAATCCGGGATGAAACGAGGATGAGAGTGTATATTTACGAGCTAACTGTGGTACGAGTTGGCAGTCACGCAACCTTGGTTAGCTGTTCTTAATGCTTTCCCAACTTTATTTCATGTATTCAAGTTAAAACATAGTTGGAACACTCATCAAACCCTTATTTTGTTAATCTTGAGCTTGGAATGCCCCCCCCCCCTCCCCCAACAATGCGTGACTCATGCCATCGTTTGACAAAATGCCTCCTTTTAAACAGCCATTTTTGTGAGGCTGGACCAGTGAACTATATATACATGGAAGGCTGACTTTAGTCAGTGACGTAATCAAAAAGTGAAGCCAAAGATGGCGGATTTTGAAGCCATTCTCGCGCGTCATTCTCAGTCTCCTTATCCGCGCGGCCAAACATTTTTTATATTTTCATGGCGGGAAGTGATGGGTCCGCGACTCTCGGGTTGTGTTTTTCTTCATTTTAAAAGTGCAAAAAAGGAAATAAACTTTATTTATTTCATGTTAGCCTGCGTAGCAGGCGTTTCGTGCGGGCGGGAGAAGAGAGGGCGTCGTTTCTTCTCCCGCTTCTTCTCCCGCAGGCTAATTTCATGTAAACCTGATTTCCTTCATCTAATCGATCTGTCTACTGCATTTTCCCACAGTATGTATGAGTAAATCTGTATTTTTCGTTGCGAATTCAACAACTATTAAATTTCAAACTTCTTTTGTTTTTTTTGAATAAATATGTATTTTTATAAATTGGGAATTTATTTTTGCTTTGGACGGTTGTTTCGCTTTCTTGTTTCTATGGTGTTTTTCAGTTTTCACACCATTATTTAGTCCGTTTTCCTGACCTAAAACTGCTTTTTAACTGCAGTTTTCGAGGCAGTTTTTAGCCGATTTAATTCCATACATGTAAGAAAAGTTGTTTTTTTATTTTTTATTTAATAAAATCACCTTGATGATTGCCTTACAAACTTAAACTGTTTAATTTAATGAGTTATTTATGTGTGCGAAAGCCTTGTCAATAGGGGCAATACAGATATTTTGAAAGATTGAGTGACATTTGTGTTTTGTTTTGTCACTCTTTGTCATTTACAAAAACAACAATCCCGCGCTATTTTGCTTTCTTTCCTCTCAAATATCGCATCTTTTAAATAAATAATAATTAAAATTTAGAACTGAACCCAAACAAAACACCAGAATTCAACTTTTCATTCAAATTTCGTCTGTTTTTCACCAGGTTTTTACTCGGAAAATAAAAAAAAATACTCGGAAAAATATAAAAGTTTAGTTGACCGCGCACGTAAGGGGACTGAGAATGACGCGCAAGAATGCCTTCAATTTCCGCCATGTTTGGCTTCACTTTTTGAGCTCGAGTCAACAACAACAACAACAACAACAACAACAACAACAACAACAACAACAACAACAACAACAACAACAACAACAACAACAACAACAACAACAACAACAACAACAACAACAACAACAACAACAACAACAACAACAACAACAACAACAACAACAACAACAACAACAACAACAACAACAACAACAACAACAACAACAACAACAACAACAACAACAACAACAACAACAACAACAACAACAGCAACAACAACAACAATTTATTATCCATAAACATATACATGCATAGAAGAAATACGATATTTACATAATTTACTAGGATACTAACTTCCCAAAATAACCGAAAAAGCTAAAGTAGCTGAGGAAGTCATGCACAAACAATTATAATACTAGAAATACATGCATGCAACAACCCCTCGCCTATGTTTTCCAAACATTGTTTCAACATGAAGTATTCATAATTACGCCAACACTGAACGCAGGCTCGCGTTGCACGTCATGTTAGTCATGGCAACAAGAATCACGATTTTTTAAATTTTTGTGCAAAGCTGCAAAAAATAGATGAAACCATAGGTTTCCCAACAATCAGTGGTATTAATTCATTTCTGTTCAATAAAATCATACTACTACTTAGTCCCCGACTGCATTGTTTACGCGCGGTCAGATCATGTACGTATCCCTATAGCTCTGTGCCTATAGTAATATTTAACAAATATAAAACATTTTCCGTGTTGATATACAGTTATATCAACACGAGTGGAATTGGGAAAACGAGAAATTGTATGAAAACACGACGCCCGAAGGGCGGAGTGTTTTCATACAATTTCGAGTTTTCCCAACTTCCACGAGTGTTGATATAACTATATATCAATACGGAAAAATGTTTTATATTTTTTTTATAATATAGCAATGTCAAAAGCCCGAAGGATGAGAAAAATTTCCGTGTTTACGAGCGTCGGAAAATTTCCCGTGTTGACATTGAGTTATATCAACACGGCTCTTAGCCAATCAGCGTTCAGAATTTACAAATGCTATATTATAAATGCTTTTATTATATACACAAGGTCTGGATATGAGGTATTCTGCAATCTGATTGGTTCTCTACTAGCAGGATATTAGCTCATATCCTGCTAGTAGAGAAAAACAAAATGGCGGCTCAAACTGAATTTCCGATGTTTTGCGAACGAGAAAACGGCAAGTTGTTCACTTTTTATAGCCTTTACAGGATTAAAAACACCATGAAAAAACTCCCACAAATTGCTTACAGGTTAGCAAATGAATTTTTAAAATTTGAAATGGTTAAAAATATATATTTTTGAAAAAATAATCGGCTGAAAGAGCGAAGATAAAACATAAACAAAATAGAAAAATATTGAAAATATCTGAAAAGCAAAGTCTGTGAATTCAGACCTTGTGTATATAATAAAACAGTTATTCTACTCACTCTCGTCGAATATGAGCAATAGCCGATTCGGCGCTACGCGCCTCATCGGCTATCAGCTCACTGACATCACAGAGTAGATAAGACATACAGAGACGTAACTGACGGTTGTAAACATTGCGGAAGATTACGTTATCATGTACCCACTTTTTTTTCAGGCGACCGGGCGAAAAATGATCAACTGCGCGTGCTCAGCAAGTTTAAAGTGAGTCGTCATCAGGTTGTCATCCAATCAGATGCATGCATCTAGTAACTTGCCGAGCATGCGCACAAAAAAGTGGGTACACTAGTTACGTCTCTGTATGTCTCTACTCTGTGCTGATATTCGACTCGAGTTCGTAGAATAACTGTTAAATATATGCTAAGGTTGGCAGCTAAATTCCTATATACGTACGTAGCCCTGGAGAAATAGCACAAAACCTTTAAAAACACGCAATAAAACACAAACTAAAAAACATAAAAGTAAGCTCAGATACTTTCACTAAACTGCCAGTCAATTTTTTGTCGAAAACAACATCGAAAATAACGAAAAATAAGCACAGTTTTTTATCACTTTTGTTGAATTTTCTCTGTGACTATGCGGGATGCAAGTTGTCTGATACTGGTATTTTTTTTGAATGACGACTGCGAGATTTCATTGGCTTTGAACATTTACGTCAATCACAGGAAAATCCATTTCAGGGGGGGGGGGGTTGTTGAGTGTTTTTCATACACGGAGCTATAAAAAGTAAGGAGAAATATTTTTAAAACAGGATTACCGGGCGAAGAAAGACAAGAAAATTACATCTGCGATAATATTAAAAGTTTGCAATAGGCAATTCCAGCTTTTACTTTATGCGTGCAGGGGACGATGGGAAGTAAGGTATCATATTGCTGATTATGCTGAAAAAATAAAAATTGTGGCCATGTAAACACGGAGTGATAGCTTACACTTGTAAATATTGAAATATTTCGGTTGCTTCGGTAGTTTTTATTGAAATTTTTCAGCATAATCAGCACTATGATACCTTACTTCCCATCATCCCCTGCAGGCATAAACTAAAAGCTGGAATTGCCTATTATAGAAAGCCAGAACTTCCAACATTATACTTGCTTCAGTCAGTATAAAGATATAATTTTGATGCCGTTTCAGCCGAGGCAAACTTTAATAGCGAATGCTTTCTTTCGTATATACTATAGTTTCCCTTCGAAATGCAGCGAAAACAAAACCAAACCTTGTTGCTTCAAATAAGGAACAAATTAATAACAATATGGTGAGTAAAATTATATTTTTACGTTTCAAAAACTGTATTAAATGCTTTTTGTTTGGTGTTTTCTGTTTCTTTCTCGGTTTGCATGTCATAAATTACTGTAAAAAGTATAATTCGACAACAAGAATTATTTTATTCTTAGTTTGCAAAATGTAAAACAACAACAATACGACGGACTATAAATAATGATATCAATATAATTTTACTCACCATATTGTTAATTTGTGTTGGTCTACATTGTTTGTTGTCATTTTCTTGTCAAGAATTATTAAAATTATTTGAAGCAACAAGGTTTTGTTTTGTTTTCGCTGCATTTCGAAGGAAAACTATAGTATACGAAAGCTAGCTGAAAGACTTCGCTATAAGTTTGCCTCGGCTGAAACGGCATCAAAATTATATCTTTATACTGACTGAAACAAGTATAATGTTGGACGTTCTGGCTTTCTATAATTGCAAACTTAGTTTAATATTATCGCAGATGTAATTTTCTTGTCTTTCTTCGCCCGGTATAATCCTGTTTTAAAAATATTTCTCCTTGCTTTTTATAGCCTATAGTTCAATGTTTATAGCTCCGCCGCCATCTTTGAAGCCGGCCATGAGTGTTTTCTGCAGGTAGCCCCAGTCCTTTTTAAAATTTTTTTTCAAAATATACACATTTTTTGATCAGAAAAATCTTGCCCCAAAATATTAGTTATACCACCAAATTGAATTTATATCAGTAGTATGATAAACGAATTTAATATTCGCAAATCAAACAAATCACGAATCAGCAAAAATATACGAAAAAACACGACCATAAGCATGAATGGTCAGAAAAACCGCGCGTTCTAGGCTGCTTTTTCTGAGTTTTTGAAAGTTTAAGATAAAACTAAGACGTCACACCTCAGGAATAATTTAAACCCATGCAAAATACATCTGTATGCGAAGTTTCAAGAAGATTGAACGTTTTAAGGTCGGAAAAAAAAGCATTTAAAAATTGACAAAAATATTGCCATATTCAAAGTGCTCATAGTGGCCAACAAGAAGAGCGATGACGAAAATAACATCACTTGAAAAACGCCAATTATTTATGTTTTAGAAGGAATGAAACGAGGGCTAAAAGCTCAGGATCAATAACAATACTTGGGATTTAGTACAACATAAGTTTTGGGACTGTCAAAATGTTTTATAGTATATTTTTTTGAGTTGAAGAGTGAGGTTTCCTTCGGCACGTCCAAACTTTCGTCATTTTTTCAAAATACAAAAACAAAATTCCTTACTTTTTGCTGCAGAGAGATGTAAAACAGTTGGAACTAATCGTAAAACCTGGTTTGAATCCCAATCGTTGTATTCCCATGGAAAAAGTTTTTTTCTTGCAAATTTTTGCTCGAAAACAAACTTTTGACCGAATTTTTTTCACTCCTCGAAACTCTCCTTAGTCCTTTTGAAAGCTGATTTTCCCGCGCGTTGGCTTCAACGAATCATAGGCCTTCATCATAGGAGTTAGAATAGAGTTAGCCTTCCAGTTTACTTATAGTTCAATGAACCCCCCCCCCTGAAATGGATTTTCCTGGGATTGACGTAAATGTTCAAAGCCAATGAAATCTCGCAGTCGTCATTCAAAAAAAATACCAGTATCAGACAACTTGCATCCCGCATAGTCACAGCGAAAATTCAACAAAATTAATAAAAAACTGTGCTTATTTTTCGTTATTTTCGATGTTGTTTTCGACAAAAAATTGACTGGCAGTTTAGTGAAAGTATCTGAGCTTACTTTTATGTTGTTTAGTTTGTGTTTTATTGCGTGTTTTTAAAGTTGTTGTGCTATTTCTCCAGGGCTATGTGCGTATATAGGAATTTAGCTGCCAACCTTAGCATTACTATAGGGATACGTACATGATCTGACCGCGCGTAAACAATGCAGTCGGGGACTAAGTAGTAGTATGATTTTATTGAACAGAAATGAATTAATACCACTGAATCACTGATTATTGGGCCTCTGTTGTTGGGCTACCTATGATGAAACTTGAACACTTTTAAACACAGAACTATCAATTTCTAAAATCAAAGTAGGTATATTATTTTGTTTTCTATGGGCTTTATTTTAATGTAAAATTCAAAACGAGACTCTACGTAAAACGTTTTTAAATGTGAATTGAAATCAGCTGCTTTTTGCCGATATTTATATAAACTCTTCAACTCAACCTTCTACTTATTACTTGCACTTTGAAAGGAAATAAATTTAATTCGTACAGGACGCTAATGAAAATAATTTGCTTTCTTTTTTATAATGAACTTCTACAACTTAGGTTAATTTAACTAAATTTAACTAAGTCTAAAAAACGTTCGCAAACAATGCATTATAGGAAATACTTGAACATCAAGAACAAAGTCCACATTAATACAAAGTCATCAGATAAACAATTGACTTGCCCTATGCTTTACGATTTTTCATACTAAATCAATTCTTATAAATGTCTACGTTTAAAAATGGTAAAAAGTTTTACAATTTGTTATGTGAAACGATTTTCCAAGCTTCCGACATGCATTTTTTATATTTGTTGCCTCTTCACTCCTGGCAAACAGTCATATTTTGAGATCAGTGAGATGACCACCCACCGAACCGCTCACGGTAATCCACGCCCGCGATCATTGATGAACTTTAGACTTCGCTAACACTAGTGCTAGCAGCTCCTGCTAATACTTTCGTTTCCCCAGGTGTAAATAGCCGGGCGGAATTAGTACCCTCGCCCCGTGCTTACGCCCGGAACGGCGCTCCGCGCCGTTGGCTCGGGGATTAATTACAAAACTCAAAAGTATATGTGAAAGTACACACATGCAGGAGAGATTAACCTTCTTCGCAGCCTGTCAGCATATATTCTATTTCAAATATGTAGAGTATAACTGAAGTTAGTCTGTTATATATTATTCTGTTGTTTATATACATCAACGGTTTTTCATTGAAAATAACATTTCGTATTCCGATAAAATATTAATACAAATTTTCAACATTTCTTAACACACTATATAGTCAAATGAAGATTTTGCAATGTAGGTTATTAATGACTAATCCCATGCCCTGCAAAGGGACATGATTTTGGAATGGCGTGGTAGACAGCTGTTAGATTATGAACCACAACGCGGGGAAGAAACTATAGTGGTAATCGTGTACCATTTACGCAAAGGAAATTCCTCTGAGTCTATAGTACAAATAGTAATATATATATATTCATGCTATTATATATGCCTGTTGATATACGTGACTTAAAAGAGAACAGTTATTAAGTTTAAACTATATAGCTGTTGTGCTTTGTCTTGGCAATCCAAACGCGACGAGTATGTAATGGAATGAGATATTTTAGAAGGTGAAAAAGGTGAAATACCTTAATTTAATCAAAAGTGGCCTGGAGACATTACACGCTAGACGACATGCTGCGTGCGTGAAACTTTTAATGAGTTAGTTTCTAGACCAGAATTCTCCCTTAATTCATAATTTACAAAAGGAAAAAAACCGTTTTAAAAACTCTTTTATCGTTAGTAGTTGTCTTAGTTGTCGTAAAAATACAACCCTCGATTTTTTACCCTCACCCTCGACTTTTTACCCTCACCCTCGACTTTTTACCCTCACCCTCGACATTGGACCCTCGACACTCTACCCTCGACAAAAACCTAAACTCTACCGTACTCCTCGCGAGACGTGAAACGGTAGCGATCGATAGCTGAAATCCGGATGTTTCAACTTTTCTCACGAAGATTGCAAATCAGTTGCAATGACAAGTAATTGTTTCATATAAAACTGGAAGTTGCTGTGCGTTCCACAAAAGTAACTAATCGATTAGTTTAGCTCGAAAATCCTCAGGTAGTTTGTTGTCATACTGTAGAAAGTTCGTTACTTCGTTATGCATGCATAATTGCATATTTACAGATATCAACACGCCTTAAATAAGCGGTAAATATAGGTCAAGCTTATACGTATTTAATTAAAAGTGATTTTGTGTAAAGTATTCGATAGTTTCGACTATATTCTTCAAACTTCATGCAACATTCTTTTTGCGTTTCGTTAGTCTGTTCCTCAGTATGATCAATCATTTGAAAATATATAATTCATTGGCAACAATACATGAAACTCAGCAAAGGCCGTGTTCTGTCAGGTATTTTAATACTATTATAGTATAATCAGATTAAGTGCATGTAATTAAGTCAAAAATACGATTAATTCATTTTTTATTTAGGAGCCGGTAAAAAATGATAAATTCTTTTTAAACTATGTACTAGGTATATATAGTTACTTTTCTTCATTGTCATGGATAACATTAACCGACTGGAAATCCTAACTTTCGGTATAAAACTGAAAGTCGCCATTATACTGTCGGCATTTCTCCTAAAAATGGCGACTATAATAATTAGCTCATGCAGCGGAAGGGTTTGAAAGCGGAAAGGTTTAATTCAAGCTGCTCATTAACTAAAATTTGTCTATTGTATCTGTACAGACCATTTATCGATAGACTAGATGTTCCATTATACACACATAGCTTCGACTACATTCAGTTGAATACATGAAAACAATTTACGCATGAGCGCCCTGCATATAGGTACGTAGGACCGTACGCTCCAACAAGAGCTACAATTCCATTCCAAAATGTGGGGATGTGGAAGCGGCTGTGCATGCGTGTTCGCAGAATTCTCGGGTGTGGTGGTCACGTCCAATGAGAGCTTTCGGACCCGTCCACACGTGTCCGGATGTGATGGTCACGTCCTACCTCAATATCAGTGAGAGCAAGCCTTTTGTGTGGACAGACAATCAAAGTCAAGCTTCTTTTAAATGTGATTCTGGAATATAAAGTCGCAAGTCGTATAGATCTTCCGGGTATCTACAGCTATTTCAATTAAGGTTGTCCCCCGAGCAAAGCGGAAAAGTCGAATACGAGCGCGAAAGGCTGCTGGGAATCGCTAATAAATTCATTCATTTATTAGCGATTCCCAGCAGCGTTTCGCGCTCATATCCGACTTTTCCGCTTTGCTCGGGGGGACAACCTTGCACAGGTTATTCGCATGTGGTTGAATCTCTAATTTAATCGATTCCGGTTGCGAATCCACTGAGATACGTGTGGACGGGACCTTAGATTTCATCATTTCAACTACGATTGCGACTATGGTATTCGTTCAATTAGATACGTATATATACGCCATCTTCAAATGTGCCATCTTTTTACGGCATCATGTACTGACACCATATAAATCTCGTAGCAGTGACCAAATTGAGAACGGGATTTTTGAAAAATCTCGTAGACGTAGTAAATCAATTATGGCGTAATCCTATACTTGTATTCATAGTTAAATGTCTTCGCGACCGCACCAAATCATGCACAAGTATATTTACGTATATAGGTGTGAAGAGCTGAAGCTATTTTAAAGCCAAACTATTGTTATTTCGTCCAAAACGAGATACTTGTTTATGTACAATGGGAGGTTTAACCGAAAGATTATCTCACTATACACCGACACAACTTATTTTTTAGAATCAACTCAATCAACTCTTCTCATGCAGTTTGCAAATAGATTATTATTGTATATTAGTGGCTTAGGAATAAATCATATAAAATGTTTAAAAATAATAATAAATCAAATAATATAATCTGTGGGTTCAGATCTCAGATTTTCATTTACGCGCATGCACTTTTGAATTTGGTGCATGCATAGTATAGCACATGCATTGTCACATTCCATTCATATCTGTAATTTTCACACTACGTTATATACATGCGCGGCGATAAACTGTAATATAACATTAATACGTTCCCATAGATTTTCCGTACCAATCATATACTCATTTAAATGCACGTTAGATCGAACCACGAATTTCACAAGTCTTGGACAACACGTTATTGCATATTTAATAAATGTTTTCGAGGGGTTAGCTTTTACGCCCAAATGTTGCGGTAAATCTTGTTGCGTGGTCGATTCGTTTGCGTCAACACGATTTCGGCTCTACAATCTTTGCACGTCTCTAGGATTAAGTTAAATACTTGTATTCATAATAGCCTTTTATCCTCTTTTATACTCCACAGTGTCACACCAAAAATCAAACTGGTGATTTTTGGACTGCCACTGGTGATTTTTGGTTATATTAACGAATGCGTATCCTAATTATTAATATCCCAAGAAAATACAACAAATAGGGCTCAATTCTACCTTTCCTAGTTTGTGTAATGCACTAATGTGTGCACCGTTTCCATGACAACAACGCAAATTCTGGCAGTCTTCTATAAATAGAAAATTTAATAAAAATTAATTCCAGTTGACAATTTCCGAACTTGCTTTATACTCTAAATTTCCCCATGCTTGGACAGTTACTGTGTTGATTGTTGCACATTACTACCATAGGAACGAATCCGCTGGAAGATAATTATATATGATAATCATACTTCACACCACTATTTTACGATGCCGCGAGAAAAAAATCCTGCAAACTGAAAAATTTCCAGAGATACGATGGAACGTTTCTGGGTTGCGCAAATTTTAAGTTCCTTGTGTGCATGACAGTGTGTATCCAATTAAAACGCGATGATTAGAAAATATGTGCAAGAAGATATGTGCATGCTTATAACGTTTCCAGGCAAGTTCCGCTTATATACAGAACTGTACATATATATATTAGCTATACGTACCATAATAGTATAACATTTTACTTGTAACAAGCTACACGCGTCTCATCCAAGCATTCTAGCTAGCACTTAAATTAAATATTTACTTTTCATTTTTTATACAAGAATGTTACTACAAAACAAACTTGCGAAATTAAGGCATGAAATCTCCTGTTTTTATATAGCGCGTGCTTTTTAACATTTTAATAAAGTAGTATACGCGCGTGCATTTGATATATATTTTGAACATTAGTATTAGTGACAATCATGTGTTTGGTGTCATCATGACAATTGTCATCATCAGCAGAAATTTTTTAATTGATTTGTTTTCTTTATTTCATTCACGTTTTCAACTACGAAATGTGTGGGCTAAACTGTGAACGACGTTCCAAGTGGAAGGGATTAAATTTGGCAACAAACAAAGCCCTGGTATCTAAGATAGCAATTATATAATGCTTTGTAAATTATCACCGAACACAAAACCCAGTGGAATCGTCTCACCTTATTATAGGCAGATAGCACAAGCTGACGGAAATGAAGATCTACTTGAATAAAATGAACGACAATATTTGGAATGAATTTAAAATTCCTTTAAATATCGATCTATCTTTGTTTGAATGTCCAGATTTGGTCCCAGAATTATGCGAAGTTCAGCTCACTAAAAAAGCTGTTTCAGATATTTCTGAAATTACACACAATGGTGTTTCGGTAGAGAAAAAAAAGCGTCGAAAGAGGAAATCATTAACAGGGCTGAGTCGTAAACGACGTGAAGCAAACGCCAGGGAAAGACGTCGTGTTGAAGAACTGAACAGAGGGTTTGTTTATCTGAAGAGAGCTTTACCATTGCCTAATGTTGACATTAGCAAGCTTGAGATTTTGACACTGGCTATAAAATGGATCGATCATTTGGAAACAATGTTGGAAAATTATGATGATCAGAGAGAGCTATTGACTATCAGACAGATGGAAACATCAAGACCCGAAGATCTATTGAACGTCACAGAAGGTGCCACACCCGCAAAACATGCATGTCTGTATCATGAATTCCCCGATCTACAGAACACACTTTGGGAAGAATCCATTGGCTTGCAAGGTAAGACAGATATGATTTTCCTCGTTAGTTTAGCCTCCTATTCACAGAGAGGTTAAGACACGACGATTCAGATTTTCGGGTACGGTAGCGCTCATTTTGTTTAGCAATTTTCACTAGTGATGTCTGCATATTCGATCATATTTTTTCTGCCTTCTCGCATATGGTAAAACTGTACGAGTAAGCATGCAGACATCGATGAAAATTACTACCTACAGAATGACGCTACCCGTGCTCATAAATAGTTCTTAAAAATCGCTTTATACAGACCCTTATAATATCTTATAAATAAATAAAAAGATCAGTTAGGGGCATTAAAATTATATCCTAATCAACCATACGTGTCGATTCCGATCCCCATTTGAACATTGTCAAGTTTCAAAATTCTAATCGTCTCTCACTACAGAAATTGTAGAAATGTGCTTTTAATTTCTGATTATTTTTTCAGATACACCAGATGCTGAGAATGAAGGCTGTGTACACATCAGAAGTACCTCTAATTTTAATTTTCTTTTTGAATAACTCGAATCTGGATTCTTGGAAATCAATAATCCATGCACTGCAATCGCGTGCAGGTCACGTGTAGGTCACGTGGTTCGACCGAGCTACTTCGACGCCACACATGCTTGTCACTGGGTTTCTAATCATGGAATGGAGGACAGAATATTATTATTATACTTATAAGTTATATATGCATCTCAATTTTTCTTTGTGCAGTTATAGAGCTAATTTAGACTAAACATTTGAATGACTGACAGAACTAATAGATATCTGAGGTTTCTATAGTGGAACCCTCATTAGACAAGGAGTAAGAAACAAGTTATATAAAACAGTAATTCGTAAAAAGCTACAATCGCGTGCAAAAAGTATTGAGACAAGCAGTTTATTGGGCCCCCTCCCTCCTGTAACAAGTGATTCTTGCCCCCCTCCCCCGCGTGCAATGTTGTTAAAACGATTTTGAGGCAAGGCGTTATCTAATAATATGTTTTCAACATTGTTAATGGGGGGAGGGGGCATACACGTGAAAAAGATCAGCAAAATGTGAAGAGTCAAGAGTCTCATTATTTTTGCACCCGATTGGTTGTATATCCACCTAGGCTAGTGGTGTGGTTAAATATGCATGGTTAAATCAACCCAATTTCCTGGTGCAAAGATACATAGACTAACAAGAAAATTATCCTTTTAATAAACGGGGAGTTTTAACCGAAGTGTTTTAGACTATAGAATGAAAATAGGACACATCATACATGATAATAATACCCTAGTGTTAATTTAACATTATGTATCTTTAATTGAATCGTTAACATTAAATTTCACTGTAAAAAGGTGTTTTTGTGCTCCGTAAACATAACAGAGACGATCTTAGGAGACAGAATATATTTCCGTTCAGAAGTGCGACATATAATGGTTGAATATGGTTCATCGTATTTGGCAATTGGTCCCTGCGTGATGTACACGGATGTATTTCAATTTTCTGTTAAAACCTAATTATTTTAGAACTTTTGATAGTTACTTCTTTCGGAGCCATCTTGTTAAATCTCATTTCGATATTTTTTTTCGGGGGGGGGGGGACTGAGCCCTCCTCCCGTGTTTATCAAATTAAGCATACGATCGCGCGAGGAAACTCGGGTGACTACCAGCACTGTATAATTGTCGCTATGCCTATGCAGATACGTTGGCTAGAAGCGGATATAAACATGAATAGTGCTTTGAATAGAGATGACGGGAGCTATCTTCCACAGGAATATATATCTAACCCTTGTGAGTTGTGGGCCGATGACATTTCCCTTTGAGTATATAAGAAGCTGCGGTGTGACCTTAATTAAGACGCCCCCGATGACGACACTGGACTATGTCACTTGACTAGCCTTTCAATTTCACAGTTTACTTTTTAATAGCGAACGAAAACATGTGTGAAATGCATGGTTTGTCCCACGCGAACGACGTTTGTGGTTTGTCCTGTGCGGAAAGTCACACAGTGAGAAACCGATTTTATGAACGCGCCTTCCTAATTTCTTGCTTCATTAAATGATGTCATAGATAGTGCACTAATTATTCCCCACAATCCCTTTTTCAGGCGCAAGATATATATCATAATGTGGTTGTCATAATTGACTGACTCTAAAAATGAAAGTTATAAATCTAAACTGTCAAATGTAACAACGGTTCAAGTGGATTATGTTGTACAAGGCTTTTCAGAAAATGAAAAACAATTGCTACCAGTATTTCAATGTCTACCTTTACGGCGATCAAGCAAGTCTTGGTATAGTTTGATAGCTAGTCGGTATGTGGATAAATAAATAAAATATCAGAGTGTAGATTCATCTTCACGTTATTCCTATACAAAGGTACAATCTAACGTATGCGGGGACTGCATCTGCATGTCTTGAAATGTACTTTCTAGCTGACGGCGATAAAAAAACCCATCACTGAAGCAATGATAGCCGCCATAGCCTCCTTCACAAGCCAGGGAATCGGGTGGAACGAAAAAAGTTTGAACTACCCATTCGCCAGCTAAACTCATACAGATGCCTGCGGAGGAGGTTATGACAGCCCGGCAATGAACGCTACTTTGCAGCGGGTTCCAGGCATCCTGCCGCACAGTGCCTTCTTTTAGGAAAAATTGCATTTGACATGCTATAATTAACTATTGTACATGTTTATACAAATAGCCAAAAACATGCGAGGTTAATATCTCAACCTAAATCAAGTATGGAAGTGAGATTCGCAATTGATTTAACTAGAGGCTCTCCTGCGGAGGAAAGATCCTGGTAGGAGCTGGTCACGTGATCTGCTAAAATCTAGCAGAATTCTAATTAGCTATCTTGGATTCTTTTAAAATCAAATCAAACTTGCAAGACAAAATTCAAGTTAAAAATTAAAGTATAAATATCAAATATTTAATATCATCATCATCAATTAAAAATCTGCTAGATTTGAGCAGATCACGTGACCAGCAAGGAGCCTGGGAACTAGGTTGTCCGCGGCCCTGGTTCTACATACTTCTTGAGGATAACGCCATAAGACGCAATAACACTACTAAACTGGTCAACTGGTCTTAGAAGTGACAAATAAGTCAACAGGTAATATAATGTATACTTTTCCTATTTTTTCATATCTTTCATATTTATTTATTTATTTATGTCCCCAGAGCCATTTTACTTGGTCACTTATTGAAAATTATGCCCAGGATTAGACAACAAAAGAGAGAGGTTTTTTGGCCTTCTCAGAGAACTGCTAATTACCACAACTTGAGCAGTTTTTGTAATACTTTTGTTTCAACAAATTCAGTGAAACAACAAATTCAGTGAAAAATTGATGGCAGTCAATCTGACCGGCAACAAACGAAAGTTCCCTTGAAACTCAAGAATACTTGATGCCTCATTGTGCCAACATTGAAAGAAATTCACTATATGAAGAGGTGCAGACAGTTTCTATGTCTGACGCAGAGGGCGGGGCGCCAGCACAAACCATGCAGCTATAACTTCCTATATACCACCTTCTGGTGTCTAACTAGCCTGCGTAACAGGCTTTTTTTTTAGGGTTTTGAGGATTTTATGAATAAATGGCGGGCTAGAAAAAAAGGCGAGAAAAAACGGGCGATTTTCGCTCATTTTTTCTCCGCCCCTTTTTTGTGACCCGCCATTTATTCAAAAATCCTCAAAACCTTCAACAAAATAAAGCGACTGTTACGCAGGCTAGTAGGAAGCGAGCACAAACCAATGGCTGGTTATTTCAATACAGGCACAAAGCTTCCTACTACGTTGCAGTTCAGAATGTTGGAAATCAAGTTGCCGTTGTATCAATTGATAGTTACCTTCTTTAAATAACCTCCAAACATTGATATACACTGAGCTGTGACAACGAATCAACGATGGAAACGAGATGGATGGAGACGACGTACGAATTGAAAACGAATGATGTGGATCATGATTCATGTAAAGTAAATTACCAAACGGTCAGTGGAGCCTTCCCTAAATTCATCACCAACCAACAACACACAGTAGTGATAGTACCCATGAAGATTTTAGTTTGCTATTGTAATTCAATTGTCAACGCTCATGATCTACCAAAAACACATACTGAGGGAAAACGATGTGGATACCTTGCAAAGCATGGGTCATCAGATACCCTTACCTCGATCGTGGTTGAGTAACTTTCCTGTGCTTGAAAAGCTCATGTAATCAGGGCCGTAGGAAGCTCTTTTCGATGGGGGGGGGGGGCTGAAAGCGAAGGCCCGAGGAAATTTTTAAATTTAGAGTCTCTGAAATGCCATTTCCTGGACTTTGGGGAAGATTTGACAGAATTCTGGTGGTCAGAAAACAGCGTTTTAGTATGTCGAAATTTACAATTCAGTAGTACTAAATGGGCGAAGGCGTATTTAAATAACTATATATTTGGATAAGTTGCAGGAAAGTATGGGTAATATCTTCATTCTTTGCAGTTTGTCCTGGTGTTAAATGATAAAGGTCTGCATGATTTTGAAAAATGAATGCTTATTAGCAAATTATTGGGGGGGGGGGGGGCTGCAGCCCCCCAGCCACCCGGTTGCTACGGCCCTGTGTAAGTACAGTTTGGTAGGCTCTCTTCTCAGTTCTGTGCTTCGATGGTTTCAGTTTAATGTACTGGGTTCTCTTGTTGTTCCTCCCTCATTATAAACTAACCGTACAGATTTAATCGGAAGAATCATACACTGACTATATACCATCTCTCATCGACCTTCGTCAAGCGGAAGAAAGTGATAAAGCAACCCCGTCCTCTTCTTTCGTACGATGATGTACATCATACGGCCATCCATGAACCATCGATCGTGAATTTGGTGAACTTTTTTGTTTCTGGTGAACTTTTTTGTTTTGCGTACGTTCATGCATGACCTTTGGTTTTGCGTTTATGACCTACCCCAAACTTCCTAACACCTCACGGCCGCAACCTGTGGAATACTACTCCCAAAGTCACTGCCTTTACAGTATATAGTAAAATCTTGTCTAATGCTTGTGTACCCTGGTTCCAGCGGCTCTTTGCGAGGCGAAAGAAACGAGGGGCGAGAAGGAAGAGCCTCTGGTCACATCGGTTGCAAATCCTACTTCCACACTTGCATGATTAGGTTCAGAATTTGAATCTCGCATGTGATTGGCCATTTGTAAAAATATGTCAAACCGGTTTGGGGAATAAACATTACTGTAAGCTAATTATAGCTATAGTAGGTATAATTAGCTTACAATATGCAGCTGCATGCAATATCGACCGTAACATGCATACGGCCTTTTCTACTTTTAATTTCCTAATTTATATACTACGTCCACATGAGCATCGTTTATGATATTTCGAAAACGCATACGTCGAGTATATTTTTTAACATTTCCTATGTTTATATTCATTTTGTCCTTATTTATCGAAAAACCTTAGAAGAAGACCTGAGGAAAATGTCTGCGAAGAAAAAGGAAAATTCTCTGCATATGACCAAAAAACTTCCGCTTAAAACAATAGGCTGTAAATACTAAATATTATGATTTATGCTGATGAGAGATGGCTTTATAGGCCCTATCTTTGGCAAAGATAGATTAAAATAACCTATAGGCCTATAGCTTAGAACACAACTGAGGTCAGGACAGTGTAGAGTACTAGAGGCAGTAGAGCATTATGTTGTTTATGCAAGTTATTGCATGCTTGCTGCTTAATTAGTGCGGACGATGATTGAAACAATTACACATACAACAGTATAATGTGAGTTGCAAAACGGAGTCTTTAGTTCTTGTCGGCGGAAATTAATTTTCGTACAAGCAAAATTAACATCGCTATTTTATACTTCTTGTAGGCGAAACCCTATTCACAAAGGCCGCCATGTATCATGTATTCAGACGTGTACCAAGCTGCACTGACGAGGCACGTTGAAAGCCATATATCTATATCTATCTATCTATCTATATATATATATCTATATATATATATATATATATATATATATATATATATATATATATATATATATATATATATATATATATATATATATATATATATATATATATATATATATATATATATATATATATACTGTATATATATACTATATATATATACTGTATATATATACTGTATATATATATATATATATATATATATACATATATATATATATATATATATATACAGCTAATTCAATAAAGGTTGTACTTTGAAAACCTTAAACTCTAAAACCTTAAACCTTAAACTCTAAGCGCGCAAAGCGTAATGGAAGCACTATTTAAGCAGTTTAGAAAGCATACATGGAGCCCATTTCTTGGAGACATGGTAAATATGTGCCTGCCAAAACATTTCACTCACAAACAGCTGCAATATTCCACTACAAAGCTTGAAATCAGTACTCCCATTATGCTTTGTGCGCTTAGAGTTTAAGGTTTAAGGTTTAGAGTTCAGGTTTGCAAAGGACAACCTTTATTGAATTAGCTGTATATGTATATATATATATATATATATATATATATATATATATATATATATATATATATATATATATATATATATATATATATATATATATATATATACAACCAAATATATATTCAAATACTTCATGTTCGGAAAATATAGTGGTTTTGCTAGCGGGCGAGGGTTTCTGCATGCATGTATTTCTAGTAAGATTATAATATACACTGAGTAGTTTTAATTTTACGATTTTAATATCACATTCAAACGATTTTAATATCACATTCAAGTGAGTTCAACATTAATAATTTAATACATACCATAACTAAAAAACAAAAAAAATTGAGCTGCCAGCGTTATTAGATAAAGTCGTTTTGTCATTAGTGAATCTTAATGTATACTCCATGTAGTTCATGTAATTTTTCATTCCGCAACTCATTCCGCATGTCATTCTGCAACTCATTCCGCATGTCATTCCGCAACTCATTCCGCGTAGTCACTGCTTCCTGAAAAGTTCCTTACATATTCTCCAGCCTTCTTTTCTCAGTCGCTTGTTTGACCAAAAAAATATTATACAGTTCATTGTGGAGTTCATTGCAACCAAAGTTACAGTCCATATTTTGACCTGGACAACGCCATCCACTGTTGTCACACGGTCGCCGAACAGTGCTAGTACAATAGCGTTTGGTAGGTTCAGAAAAATACTTGACAACACTACAAATAAGTACATTTTTGCAAGCTGTATATCATGTAAGAATGAAACTGTTTTCTTTGAATGGATTGCTTCTGTCGTCCCTCTTGAATTCTCTTGATTAAAATCAAGCTCGTCTGTCCCTGCACTTATAGACCTGTCTCTAGAGGTTTGTCGTTTTCGAGCCTGGATAAAAATACAGACATATATATAGAAAGTGCCTATAATCACTATGAGTGCAAGTGCAGTGATAAAACTTTGAATGTTTAAAGCAAATACGGGTGAAATTCCAGTCACAATGCAGCCGATCCATGCCAGAGATGCGATGAATAGGCATCTACGCTTAGTGACGTGGTTACGGTGAAAGAATGGATGTACGATTGATAGATATCTCTCGCAATTCATAACAAAGAACGTTAGAAATGACATCCCCGAGAATACAACTGCTGATGTTTGGTAGGTTATTTTATAGCCACATTTAGCAGTTTCTGTGATTTCAGCTACGGAATTAAGCACGTGTAATGGATGAACGATGATTGAGACAGAGAGATCAATTGTTGACAACACCATTATCATGAAATATGATACTTTAAGTCGGAGTTTTGGTGTTTTCCAGAAAACGCATATCACGAGTGCATTAAGGAATATTCCTGTCACAGCAAATGCTATGTTTACAACGCAACCAAAGATGCTATTGATGGTGTATGAACTCGTTGGTCTCAAAACAATATATGTCTCGAAACAGTCCTCAATTGAACCATCCGTTGTTAAATTACTCGACATGTTCCCTTCGTTTCTCATTCACTCTAAACCAAAGTATCTTTAAACAATCGGCAGAGCCTTACGAATACTTGTGTCTGTTTCAATAACTCCTGGTTATATAATCCTTCCTTCTTCCGTGTTTGTCGTTAAATCGTTTTAAAACTCTTTGTCAACCCATCCCAGTTATTGGGGGCGATATCGCCATCCCAATTTGAAGGTTCATATCTTCGGTTCGTTGCAAGACAAAAATACCACCATTCGATTTAGTGAAACGATATCTCCTAATTCCTGGTTTTGTCAATATCAACATTGTAGCAATTTATGGCCTTTGAAAGTCTAGTGAGATCGTATAATGATCAAATTACTCAATTATCTGAACAAAAATATAAACTGGCATACCTTTCGCCCGCTTGAGACGTATCCTCTTCGTAATAGTACAGTGTTATTTTCAAGCTTGTACCTTCAAATAGTCATCTTTTATTACCGATTTCAACCGGAAATACCATTTTAAAATGTCAAAACAATGAGATGCTTCAGAGGAGATGCTTGTACCTTATTAGTCTGGAAACACCGGAAGTTGATTCTAAAAGTCAAGTAACTCTATTCTGGGAATTCTCGGGTGTAAGCAAGGGCAATATCATTTTGTGGGAAGATTTTACAGTAATGCTAGAAGAGGTGTTGTAGATTTTATTGACAATAAGTTCTTGGAAGATGATAAATATACCACTCCTTCATTAAGCCGGTTTTCCATTAGGCGGAATTTTGCGCGCGGAGCGCAATTTTTCTTTGTCTTGTGATTTCTCGGGGGGAACTAATTAGAAAAGACAAAGAAAGATTCCGCCCCGCGCGCACAATTCCGCCTAGTGGAAAACCGGCTTTAGACCAGCGATATTCAAAAGATCTGGCACTGTGGTGGTCACGTCCTACCTCAATATCAGTGCATGAGGCTTTGGTCCCGTCTACACGTTCCTGGGTGTGGTGGTCACGATTATGACGATTACGATTAGCATTTCTATAGCGCAAATTTACATGTGGATATAATCATATGCGCTTTACATCAAGTATTAGACCTAATTACATACTTAGCCTAGATTATTTTATCTTTTCAACAATTGTGATATGACTTTCTTAACTGTGTTTATCCTAACCCACCCTGTCAACTTTCCCTGTGGGAGGAAACCAGAGTACCCGAAGAAAACGACTTTCGGCAGATATATAGAGAATAATACATGGCTGCGCGGAAATACCAGATTTATTTCGAGTGTTGAACATGATATCTCACGAGTGAGCGCAGCGAACGAGTGAGATATCAGTGTTCAACACGAGATATCAGTGTTCAACTAAGATCAGAGGTGAAATTAAGGCGCTTGCTCTGACGACTGCGCCACCGCGGATAATGAGGTCACGTATAGGGAGTTTAAGCTTCACGTTTGCGGGAACGGCAAACGGAAAGGCCGAATTTTCTTGGCGTAATTTTTGTTCGATTTCTGTGTGTCATATTTTCTTACGTATGACACAAGAATAGTTAAGCATTCTAGTTTTAAAACAACAAGCCCGTTTACTTTTTATTGCTTTAAAGCGTAAAATTTTTCTTTGCCTGCAGACGTTTGTCGTTTGTCGTTGAACGCGAAGCTTTTAAAAGCTTTCTCATATCAGTACATGCATGGTCAATATAATAAGAAGGTTAGGGAACTCGATGCAGGCATAATATTTTTATTTATTTATTTAATTATAATATTTTTATTATTATATTTAATATTTTTATTATTTTTATTTTCATAATATTTTTATTTATTTATTTTATTTTATTTCTTTATAATAGACCTCATTATCTACGGTTTATTGTCACGTGTGTGTTTGCATTTTCGCTAGAGCAACGAATAGCTATGTTTTATTTAGCCATTGTGTAATATCATGACTGGGTAATTAAACCAACACACTGCTATTGGTTGGTTATGGGCGAAAAAACAAAGCTCAGTCACGCGTGACGATGAAGCGACCATTTCTTGCATAAACCAGACAAAAACATAGATAACGAGATATATTATATCTTCATCGAGTTTCCTAACCTTTTTATTCTATTGACTATGGTCAACGTCAATATCAGTGAGAGCTTTAGGTTCAGACGTATCCGAATCAGTTGCGTTCTCGACCGTCCACACGTATCCGCGAAAACTATACCGGAACAAGCCTCCTAATCACTTACAACGCTTCATCGAGTGTAAAGAGCCCACGACGTAGTTGTTAACGATATTTTTCCTTTGATCTTCTGCTAGTGCCCCCTGTCGTGTACTTAGATTTCGTGTATTTAGATTCTACAGTAACTAATGCGCATGTCCGTGCGTATGACCGCTGTCCGTCTATATATATATATATATATATATATATATATATATATATATATATATATATATATATATATATATATATATATATATATATATATATATATACCTGATGATTCCTATACGGATGAAACAGACTGTTGTGGTTTTTTGAGGTAAAACGAAAAACTATATTACGCTCTATCTATATGGTATTGAGCACTGTTTGTGTTTGGTAAACCAAAATCTTAAGCTATATATATATATATATATATATATATATATATATATATATATATATATATATATATATATATATATATATATATATATATATATATCCCATCTCCCTTTCTAAGGAATGTATCATAAAATATTGTTCATGAGTTCACTATCGTGTTCGAACAATTATACTACCATAACAGTAACTAACAAAGCAGTTCTCTATGTAGTTTTCTGAACAGTTTTCGGAGCAAATAGTTAAGACCACATGCACCTCTCGGATGGTTGGTGTGACTAGTTGGGTTCAGATCCTGTTCGGTAGCCCTACTGAACTTGCTTCTTCTTGTTGCACTACTGGTGGAGTCGTGGCTGCTGGTTCGAGCTCTGGATGAGGTTCAGCCGTATCTTGAGCAGTTGATGGCACTCAATCTGACTATACCAACAAACGAAAGTTCCCTTGAAACTCAAGAACACTCGATGCCTCATTGTGCCAACATTGAAAGAAATTCACTATAGTTTATATGAAGAGGTGCAGACAGTTTCTATGTCGACGTAGGGGGCGGGGCCTCCAAACATTGATATACACAGAGCTGTGACAACGAATCAACGATGAAAACTCTGACTACGAATTGAAAACGAATGATGTGGATCATGATTCATGTAAAGTAAATTGCCAAACGGTCAGTGGAGCCATGCGTCCCTAAATTTATCACTATGTAATTCACTGGTTGTTTACTACTGTAATATTCAGTTGTCAACGCTGATCTACCAAAAACACACACTGAGGGAGAACGATGTGGATACCTTGCAAAGAATGGGTCATCAGATGTCCCTTACATCGAGGTTGAGTACCTTTCCTGTGCTTGTAAAGCTCATGTAAGTACAGTTTGGTTGGCTCTCTCCTGCGCTTCGATGGTTTCAGTTTAACCGGGTTCTCTTGCTGTTCCTTCCTCATTATAAACTAACCTTTCAGGATTAATTGGAACATCCCTAAGTAACTACCGTAAACCTCCGAATGTAACCCCTCCCCCCCGTGTATAAGCCCACCACATGTACTCTCACCTCATTCCAAATATAAGCCCCCCCCCCCGAATATAAGCCCCCCGAATATACGTCACCCGAATATCTGCCCAGTAGCCCACTAGGTTATTCAACATTGACATTGTCTTTTAATATAGCAGAGAACGATATTTAAAAACATTGTCATTGTCTTTATAGCTAACTATGTTAGTTAATCAAAGCGCGTTATCAATACTGTTTATGACTGACTTGTTTATTACTATAACACACAAGATCGTTCATATATAAGACCCCCGTATATAAGCCCCCCCCCCCTTTTATATATAAGCTCATCAAAAATCGCTTACGAAAGAATATAAGCCCAGGGCTTATAGTCGGAGGTTTATGGTAACCCCTAGGGACTTGGCCATTTGGGCAGTAAAACCTACTTTCCGTGCACCTCAGGCAGACACATTAAATGGAGTGGATGACTGTTCTCCAACATTAAGGGAACATATTTGTTCTGAAGGACAAAGTGCTGGCGATGTTCACTTCATTGAGAAGATGCATTTTCCACTAAGGTGCCCAGTGCCGTGTCTTCACTCGGATAGGAGTAGCCTCATTCTGCATGTGTGGGCATCAAAAAGTGGGATGTCATGAGAGTATATGTGTTCATACCGGCTGACTACCATCTTTCGTCGATCTTCATCAAGGAACAAAGTGATAAAGCGACCCGCTCTTTTCTTTCGTATATGATGATGTATATCATACGGCCATCCATGAACCATCAATCGTGAACCTGGTGAACTTTTTTGTTTCTGGTGAACTTTTTTGTTTTACGTTTATGACCGGCCTACCAAAAGCAAAAGTTGTGACAACATGCAGTGGCCGAACCAATTCTGATTGGTTAGCTCGTGTATTTTTTTCCATTGCGAATATATATAATCGTCGTTGAAAATCATTCCGTTCATCTTAAAAGATGTGGAAGCTAAGAAAACAAACTGCAGGCAATTCCATCGACGAGATTATGTTTCCTCGTCTGTTTTAAAAGTCAAGCAGCAAAACGATATTGGCAGAGGAATTCAAATTTTGATCACTTATTTTAAGGCAGAAAGGGCGGTACAACCATAGCACAACCTTGGCTTACGCGTCTCTCTAGCGAGGTGATTATCGGAAAAACCGAGACGAAAGAGAGGATTTTATTCACGATACTGAATCACCGAGCCTAAGTTGAATAATATATTGTTTTAGTATATAATTTCATAGGTGACTATTTGGAAAAAAAATTAAAAATACACATTTCTTCGTCATTTAATTGACAAAATGACTTCGCCGCCATTTCGAAAATCGCTTAGGTGATTATCGCGTTATAATCACCTCAACGGCAACCAATCAATAATCACTTATGCATGTAATTATACTAAAGATGATTAATAAGCTTTCGTGTGATTTTCAATGAAAAGATATACAGCGCAGATTCTGGGCTCGAGGGTTGGCTTTATTAGAGTTTATACTCAATATAGATTGCATACAATATCGTCCGTAACATGCGTATGGTTTTTCTACTTTTAATTTCCTTATTAATTAAAAATTGATTAACATTTTGAATAGTTATTTGTTATCGAGAATTAAATACCTGCCGATAATTATATATAGATTATACTGAGAATGCAGTTAACGGCTAAAGAGTAAAGATTAGGATCAGGCAGGTGTTTTCACAGTTAGAGCCAAACTATATATAAATTTAATGAATTTTAGATATGTTTCAGCAAAAATATATATACTGTACATATTTATCTCAAGTTCACAAGATCATCCAGTTTTTGCACTAATTATAATACACGTATACAGAATATGACAGCGGTAAATATACACAAAAACATGAATTGAATATATATGAATGTAAGTCATAGATATCTTATACACACTAGATAGCGCATCTCTTTTAGTAAAATTGAAGCCAAGAATATTCCAGCGGTTACCCCCATTTGAATAGATGGCGGCCATGTTGGAGTTTCCCACTCGCTAATAAACGCTTAAAAACAACAATAACTTTCATCATTTGAATAGTTTGAAAACGTATTTGGAATATGTTTAACTTAATGTTTAAGTTCCCTGTTTAATAAGTAGAAAACATACGAGTCTTCTCATTTCATGAGAATATCCTGAGTCTGCAATCACGGCTTCAATTTTTGAATTGCAGGATAATTAGATGCACTATCTAGTGTACATAAGATATCTATGATGTAAGTGCATGCGTTAATTAATAACTAGTCGGATACATATATATATATATATATATATATATATATATATATATATATACGATAAATATTAGCTACATGTTATCATGTTACGCTACGTCCATAGCATCGTTTCTGATATTTAGTCGAAAACGCATATAGGCGAGTATATTTTTTACTAACATTTCCAATGTTTATATTTTATTCAAAATGTCTACGAAGACTAGAAAGAGGCAAATTCGCTGTGACCTAAAAACATCCGCTTAAAATATAGGACTGTTATATACCGATCATGGGAAATGGTTTTTTAATTATAATCTCTAAGATAAATTAAAACAACCTATATAGGACACTAAGGACAGTGTAGATCGAGCATTATGTTGTCTATGCAAGTTATTGCTTGCTGATTAATTATATCAATATATTCTGTGCGCGACAATTAATTCACCTGAAATTAGAGCAAACAAAACAAACATGCTCATGCATGACGTCAGCGATTTTAAACACCTTCGTTTCCTTTTTGTCCGTCCATACTAATCCAAAACGCCTCCGTATTAAATTAAAGTCCCCATTTTCAAAGCGGTTTTCGAACTGCTCCGTTTTCATCAATGGATAAAGGTATCCGTTTTCCAGACAATCATTGAAACAACACATACAACAGTACGTGAGTTTCAAAACGGAGTCTTTATAGCTCTTCTAGGCGGAAATTAATTTTCGTATAGGCAAAAATTACATGGATATTTTACTTCTTGTTGGCGAAACTCAATAATTCACACCATGGATATTTAAATAAGCGAAAATTACATGCGGGGTATTGCTTTTTTAAGCGAAAGGTGAAATTTATACATAATTGTTAAAACTAACAACCTGAGAAATCAAAAGTTTATGACCATTGTCTATATGATTACTTCCTGAGAAGTTCCTTACATATTCTCCAGCCTTCTTTTCTCAGCCGCTGGTTTGACCAAAAAAATATTATACAGTTCATTGTAGAGTTCATTGCAACCAAAGTTACAGTCCATATTTTGATCTGGACAACGCCGTCCACTGTTGTCACACGGTCGCCAAACATTGCGAGAACAATAGCGTTTGGTAGGTTCAGAAAAATACTTGACAACACTACAAATAAGTACATTTTTGCAAGCTGTATATCATGTAAGAATGAAACTGTTTTCTTGGAATGGATTGCTTCTGTCGTCCCTCTTGAATTCTCTTGACTAACATCAAGCTCGTCTGTCCCTGCACTTATAGACCTGTCTCTAGAGGTTCGTCGTTTTCGAGCCTCGATAAAAATACAGACATATATATAGAAAGTGCCAATAATCACTATGAGCGCAAGTACAGTGATAAAACTTTGAATGTTTAAAGCAAATACGGGCGAAATTCCAGTCACAATGCAGATGATCCATGTCAGAGATGCGATGAAGAGGCATCTACGCTTAGTGACGTGGTTAAGATGAAAGAATGGATGTACAATTGATAGAAATCTCTCGCAATTCATAACAAAGAACGTTAGAAATGACATCCCCGAGAATACAACTGCTGATGTTTGGTAGGTCATTTTATAGCCACATTTAGCAGTTTCTGTGATTTCAGCTACGGAATTAAGCACATGTAATGGATGAACGATGATTGAGACAGAGAGATCAATTGTTGACAAAACCATTATCATGAAATATGACACTTTCAGTCGGAGTTTTGGTGTTTTCCAGAAAACGCATACCACGAGTGCATTAAGGAATATTCCTGTCACAGCAAATACTATGTTTACAATGCAACCAAAGATGCTATTAATGGTGTATGAACTGGTTGGTCTCAGAACAATATATGTCTCGAAACAATCCTCAATTGAACCATCCGTTGTTAAATTACTCGACATGTTCCCTTCGTTTCTCATTCACTCTAAACCAAAGTATCTTCAAACAATCGACAGGGCCTTACAAATACTTGTGCCTGTTTCAATAACTCCTGGTTAAATAATCCTTCCTTCTTCCGCGTTTGTCGTTATTAAATCGTTTTAATCGTAATTGAAGTATGATATCCGTTCCAGCAATGCATTCAGGGTCATTCAAAAGCACTGAACTGTGCGTCCTAGTATGAATAATGGACTGGACTTACGCCGTGGACTCTTCTATTTAAGCCAAAACCAGCAATACACAGTAGTATGAAAAAACAATGTTGAATGCTTCGACAAAAACATACTTCTTATTACTTATATTTTTAAAAGCATATTCTCTAGCCTTTTATGCCAAATCAGATTGCTAGATTATTTTTAGCTAAATAACCACATGGGCTAACAAAAATAGACAACCGTGAGATTTGTGGTCCACGATTCGGATTCTGGCGTAGTAATCGAATGGCATGCATGCGTGCGTAACTGAAGACTCTGAAGTGGTTGCATTTCAAATTTCGCCATAAACCAAATAAAGAGGAATTGTAGCGTCAGAAGTAATTATCCGGTGTACCAGAATAGCTAACTTTACGATTTTAAAAGGGTGAAATCTGTTTTATCACTTGGTTTGATCTTATTGGAGTGCATTTTCACCCGAACTGCATTAACCGGGTTTGTTTCCCGCGCGTTGTTGCAATTCTTAAAATATACAAATTTACAAATGCAAGTACGACTGTTTAGAGACTGTGGCTTGTCCTTACTGCTGTGTTTCCATTGTTTGTAATTAGTGTTTCTGAGTTTATGAACAAATTTTGGGTTATGGCACATTCCAGGTTACATTCCTGCATTAGCCTACCCTGGATTCCAGAGCCTTCGACAGTAAATAATAAATTGAAATGTCGCGAAGGCTCTGGTTCAACGGGGCGATTCTTTGATTAAGCCGCGCCAATCACAAAACAGAATTAGTGGTTTTAGTACAGAATCTGTACTAAAACCACTAATTCGGTTTTGTGATTGGCGCGGCTTAATCAAAGAATCGCCCCGTTGAACCAGAGCCTTCGCGACATTTCAATTTATTATTTACTGTCGAAGGCTCTGGAATCCAGGGTATGCATTAGCATGAGTCCTCAAGATGTCCGTTCCTTTTAACTGCATTTCAAATATTTGTTTATTGACCCCCTATAGTGTTCGTTCGTCATGCATGCTATATACTGATGCTGCAATATCTTCTCATCAGCTTTGTTTTAGCCATGATGTCCTTGACTTGAGTGCCAGTATGGAAAGTAAACCCTCGACAAATAGAATATGATAATTAAATACAAAACGACATAATAATCAGTTAATGCTGATTTGAAAACTTTTGTTTCCTGTTTATAAAGTCGTGTGGATGAATATGAATTAATGTAATAGGATTGGCAAAATTCCAGAGAATGAAAGCAACAACATCATTAATTAAACTTTGTTGTTCAGATATGCGTCAATATTTTTCTTCGCGTCACGACAAGTCGATTTTTCTGCTTTTTTTATTTAGATTCTGCTGAAGGTTAATGATATTTCCAATTGTCAAAGTTTATGTATTCTTGTATCTCGTTGGACGAGGACGTATCACGCAAATTAAGTCATGAAATTCGAAAACGTGAGCGGTGAATAATAAAATTGTTCCGCTGTGGAGCAAATATTATGTAGCCGGAGCTTTCTCGTTTCTCTTTCGTTTTCTTTGACACTTGTTAGATATTACAAATTGAACGAGCCTTTCGGCTAACAGCATGTTTTGACAGTTTTTTTGACCCGAGATTGCCAATGACAATGTTAATTTCTTTCTCGGCTGAATCCTGATAAATATATTGGCAAGGTTTATATTATCTGTCACAGTGATCCGACGGCCTGTTTGATGTTGAATTGTATCTCACCGTGCACAAACCTTTGTCTGAACTTCACTAAATACTGTATTATTCATCGTGGTTGTACGTACGACAGTACGTTTCATTTGAGCTATTGCGCGATTGCTTCATTACGAAAATACAATGAGCTCAATTGCAATCACCGTGACCGTGCACAAATGAATGAATTTGGGATATTTTTTCGAGGATTAATCGAACATTCTTAAGTATATAGTTAAAGCTAGGTTAAGAAGCAGTTTTTATGTAAGGTAGGTGATTTATACATCCAAAAAATGGATCATAAAGATTAAAGACAGTGCATGTGTTGGTCAGTAAATGTAAAATGAATAGAAAAACGCAAATCTGCGGACATTCTCCGCGGGTTTTACATTCTTAAATTAATTACGGACTATACATTATATGTGCTTTGCATTGTATCCGAAGATAGTGCATGGTCACTATTCTTAAGTTCTTATATACTTTGATTTTGTTTGCGGCTAAAGAAAAAGGCGGCATATGCATGTTTTATTAGAAAAATTTTCAGATTTCCATGCAGGAACGTTGATGTTCCATGTAGTGTTGCATTCTGTTGATTTGAGATTTCCGAGAAGTGAGAATTTACTGATCTACTGCAGTAGATTGCCGTGTGACAGAAGATCTGTGTCATCGGACCTATGTCGATAATAGATTGCACGATATTTACGATAAGTGACAGTATTTTAACTGTAGTTCTCACACATCATTAGATATTCATAGATTTCGGCCAATGAGATGTTGTAATTTACATCACGTGTATCTATCTGGTACCCCGTCTAGACCTGGACTTTCAGAATTACTTCAAGTGGGAAGGGCTCTGAACAATAGGGAAATTGAGGGGTAAAATAGATTATAAAATGTATTTAATTGCTATGTTTAGAATTATTTCTAAATACAGTAAGCTGTATTTAGAAATTTTTCCAACTACATTTTGACTTAGTTTAACACTTTTTCTGAACGTTTGAAAACTACATAAATATAGGAAAACCAACTATCATATAACAGCGCTTTAAACACTACAGCAATAATACAGCAACATACCAGTAATGTTTACCGTCTAAATCGGTCTAATATATATATTCACTTCGGCTCTTCCATTTTCCACCAGATATAGCGCCTTAATTATCGCACACACAATCTGATATATCATTTTCGGATCTCTAACCTTGTCAGCGAGTGGGTTTCCTTACATTTGCACTACTGTGCTCACCACTTTCTGGTTCTCGAAACCGCTTTTTCTTATATTATAAGAAGATGCCATGCTCTTTTGCCAACAAAATTCATCTATTCACGATGAAAGCGAACTGAATGCTCCGTTACACTTCATGCAAACTTTCAAGCGAATGTAATCGTTAATTCCCACGCTCACTTTTTTGAATATCTAATAATTTCATGCCTCATTGCTATCAAAGTTTAATGATGTGTGAGAAGCAATTTCAAATCCTCGTTAGTGTTTTAAACTTGGCTTCCAAATCCCCAGTGCCATGAAGTTCATCGCACTTGTATTTAGAAATCACGTCTAAAACACTATAAGTAAACTCTGATTTGAAATATTACTTAACCCGTGCAGACCCGTATAGTATATAGTTATCTGTAGCACTGCATGTTATATACTAGTCATGATTTCAGGCTAATTATATTTCCTAATATGTACGTTTTATAACCATCCTCAGAGATATGAAAAATTAGAGTTTATATTATTCTGACACTGCAGAGTAAAACCAAAAATTCCTTGTTTCAAGCGGGATTCAAACTGCCATCTTCATGTTCAGTTCTAGACCCCCGCTCTATAGACCCATCGTCATCGAGCTATCAAATCAACGGGGATTGGTATATAGCGTGTCACGCTTAGTATCCAATTTAAGTGCATGAAATATTTTCGCGTCTTGATCCAGAACCTTGCTCAGAGATATGAAAAACTAGTTTCATATTTTTCTGTGTTGGTGTTGTGTACTCAGGTGAATAATATGTTTGCGATGTTACTCTGAGTGCATATCCACACCGGGCGAGCTTGAAAAATATGCCCGGCCACGGTGGGATTCGAACCTACGACCTTTGGAATACTAGCAGCCCAATGCTCTTCCAACTGAGCTACGCGGTCAGGACGGTTCGAGTAAGTGATATTTCGGAACAGTATCTAGTTCCTTCAATACCAATGTGTTCTAGTAATATGAATTTTTCTGTGTTGGTGTTGTGTACTCAGGTGAATAATATGTTTGCGAAGTTACTCTGAGTGCATATCCACACCGGGCGCGCTTGAAAAATATGCCCGGCCACGGTGGGATTCGAACCTACGACCTTTGGAATACTAGCTCAAAGGTCGTAGGTTCGAATGCCACCGTGGCCGGGCATATTTTTCAAGCTCGCCCAGTGTGGATATGCACTCAGAGTAACATCGCAAACATAGTTTCATATTATTCTGACACTGTAGAGTACAACGAAAAATGTGTTGCCTCGCCAGAGCAGGATACGAACTCGCATTTACGGATTTCTAGATTGCCAGCCTTCAGTTACCCATATAAGGCATATAGCTATTGAGTCAATGGCGCAGTCACAGAATAGGAAGTTATACCAGAAGCGTAACTCGAGCAAATATTTGTCCGCGTTTTTACAAGCGATTCGTCATCAATCACGCCATCCTGGCTAGTACAACTGGCACTTTGTACCTACCAAATCCTGATAAAAACTTCCGGCTGTACTAGCCAGGATGGCGTGGCCTGACGTGAGCGAGTTAAAAATTTTCGTGGACGTCAAACAATAAGGGAAACGACTAGAGTTACGCTTCTGGTATAACTTCCTATTCTGTGGCGCAGTCGTCAGAGCAAGCGCCTTTCGCCAATTCGCCTCCGAGATTGCGGGTTCATTCTCGCTATGGACTCGACAATGCAAGAGTCTGTCAACGCTCTGTCGAACGTGGGTTTCCTCCAGGAACTCAGGTTTCCTCCCACTGGGAAAGTTAACAAGGTGTGTCAGGATAAACCTACACGTAGTTAGGAAAGTTTGCTAGCTGTAAAGGTAAATAGTCTACGGGTCACTCTTATAGTCTAAACTCTAAAGTTGAAGTACACGGCAAAAAACGCTCAGGTTGATGCAATATTGATGAAAACAGGATTGAACAATGTTTTGCTGCCCACATTGTTCATAGCTGTCAACAACATTGAACAATATTGTTACACCCGATTCATGCTCAACAGCATTGTTCAATATTGTTGACAAGTGTGAACAACGTGGGCAGCAAAACATTGTTCAGTCCTGTTGAGCAACGGTCTCGGCGTTTTTTGCCGTGTAGGTAATATAAGTAAGCGAAATACTTGATGTAATCGGTCTCTGAAAAGCCCCGATGGGGATCGAGTGAGATGCCAATGATGTATGACTTAAGGACTATAAGAATAAAAAAAGTATATTATTATCTAGAGCGGCGGTTCTAGAAACCCGCGAGTTCCCGCTTGAGACAACGAATTTTTTGTTGCATACTCTGCAGTGTCAGAATAATATAAAACTAGTCTGTAATTGGCGTTTACTCAGTTCAAATTATTACGTGGAGTTAATATCGGAAAGGCTTCACCGCTTCGATTGTCAATTATCAACAATAAATTCTTTATGTATGGCTGTTTTCAGGGCCGCCGAGAGGGGGTGGCAGGTTGGGGGAGGGGGGGGGGGCAAATTGCCCCTGGTCCCCATCTTAATAGGGCCCCAATTTGACAGTGAGAGCCTAAAATTGAGTATAGGTTCTTTAAATTGGTCAGAGCATTTTTGAAATTGAGGGCCCTTTACAGTGACTCCGCATGCAGTCTAGTTAAGGTCTAGTTGGGTGTTGGTTAAAAATAATGAAGCCATAGGCCCCCAGGGAAGATTTGTCCCGGGCCCCGCGAATTCTCTCGGCGGCCCTAGCTTGTTTTTCATTATCAATGATTGGAACGACTGATATTACACATGATTTTAACACAATAGACAAATTTCCAACTTTAATAAAATCCATTATACATTTTTACGGCTACTAACACTGACTGTAACATTAATTAATCTAAGTCAATTCATCTCAATTGAGTTCACCCTCATTACAAATTATATGTTTCGAAATGTTCTCAGAAACGTAACCTAGATCTATCTAAACGTCAATTACCCTTGGTTTTTCCACCATGTTCCGACAGAGATGCCAAAATACTGCTTATGATCGTCAATACAGGCTGATAACTCAACGGGTAGGCATTTGGACCAAACTGCTGGATTATTGCTGCAACCTAAATCTTCATTGTGAGGTAATCCTTCGCATGTTTTATAAGGCGAAAATTTGGTCATGACTTCGCTACCATAAAAAAATTCTTTGCCGTGATGATAAGGCCAGCCACCTAAGGCAATACACGGAGTTCCAGGCACCAGTGTCTTGCAGGTTGGAAGATGGACAACAATATCACGGTTATGCGTTACCCTGAAACTTAGCGGTACCAAACCATCGTGCGTCAAAGCGTAATCATAATTACCGACTCTGGGTTGACCAAAAGTATACAACATCAAGTTATCTTTTGTTGTCTTGCCATTATACATGATAAGTGTACTTGCGAGAGATGCAAGTGCCCCACCGAGAGAATGTCCTGTTACCCAGACTTTATAAGTTGGGTAGCTGTTCATCTCTTCGTTGACATATTTTTGCAAGTCGTTCCACACAACATCCAATGCGTCCGAAAAGTATACTTGAACTTGTCCACCTGCTTGAAACGACTTTTTTGGCTCGGTTAGTATACGAAGAATTTCGTTAACTAATTGTTTAAAATGCTGAGTACCACGGAATACAATAGCGATGGCTTTTTCTGCGTGAGAGACAGCAACAAAACCAGAGCAAAGAGCGCCTCCTGAACATGGCTTTGTAACCTGCTTGACAAGTTGAAACGTGTCCACTTCGCTTGCTTTCGGTATGTACTTGGCCACATCGTCAGAGTACGCTAACGCGCAGAGATAGATCATTTTGTGCGCAAGGTTTTTGTCGTATTTAGCATACACGATCTTGTCGCAGTCATCAGGGTTAACGATATTCTCCGTTTGCGAGCATTTATTTACCAAGCTGCCTTGAGCATGGCATGCCGTGTCTCGTGGGCACCAGCGACAATTTGCCCCGGACCAAGTTTTGTGGTTAGTGCAAGAGACGCAGTCGCTCTGATCCTTACAATCATTACCACCAAGCCAGGCGTTGGAATATCTTAAGGAAACACAAGCGAAGAGAAAGAACAACAAAGACATGTTCGCTGCGTGATGTTGCTCGTCTTATGACAATGACAAAGTAGGAAACGTAATTATTTAACAAGAAACTTGGTGAAGTGAACCACTTGTTTCGATTTCAAAGGAAAATACTTGGAATACATAATTACTCTTCCTTATATGGCAAAGATCATTTTACACATGACCAATCAACACCTTAATAATAACCGTTTTCGTATTCAAAACTAGTTTCAGAATGGAGGACATAAATTGCAGGTTGCAGATTGGTGCAAGTTGACTGATAGTCAACTGAGAAGAGCCTTGGATATTTCCATGGAGTTTACAATAAAATCATAAACCTAATGCACACCCAGTCCCAAATCCTAAGTACGCGCAGGATATTTATCCTAACCAAAACTCCAAAATTACCATGCAACCTGCATTATAGACTCCCCGCGGTTTGAGATGAGTTTCCCCTCCCACAGTGAAACAACCAAGCGAGACTAATGAATATATTGGACCTCTAATAAAAAGAATAATGACTTTCTCAACATTTCCCATGGAGTATATCGTAGTATATATTTTGCCGATAAAGTACAGAGTTATGTATAGGGTAGTTAGCCTAGTTTATAAATCTTTAAATACCTTGACTCCAGTCTATTTAAGTAATATGTTCAAACCACTGTCAACAGTTTCCCAGCGACATACTAGAAGCACTGCCAATATGGACTTATATAGTTACGGGTATCCGAACCATAAACTAACAATCCGCCAGGAGTGGACTTCAGTACACTGGAGCATATTTTTATAATATGTTGCCACCATGCAGATATAAGATCTTCCAGCTCATTTCCAGCATTCAAGCGTAAAGCCCATGAATTGTTTTTAGATATGATGCTTGTGATGTTACTCTGAGTGTATATCCACACCAGGCAAGCTTGAAAAATATGCCTGACCACGGTGGGAAACGAACCTACGACCTTTGGAATACTAGCCCAATTCTCTGCCAACTGAGCTACGCGGTCTGGTCGGTTCGAGTATGTGATATTTCGGAACAGAATCTAGTTCCTTCGATATCAATGTTATCTAATAATAATCATGATTTTTCTGTGTTGGTGTAATATTTAATGTACTCAGGTGAATATGATGCTTGTGATGTTACTCTGAGTGTATATCCACACCGGGCAAGCTTGAAAAATATGCCTGATCACGGTGGAAGCTTGCCCGGTGTGGATATACACTCAGAGTAACATCACAAGCATCATATTCACCTGAGTACATTACACCAACATAGAAAAATCATGTTTTATAATTTTAGATATGTATAAAAATAACTCTGATAAGATGTATGTTAATTCTAATTTGTTATATATACCTATAGATACTTTATGTAAATATATTTATGTATAATTTTTTTCTGTGTTGGTGTTGTGCATTCACGGGTGAATAATATGATGTTTGTGATATTACTCTGAGTGTATATCCACACCGGGCAAGCTTGAAAAATATGCCCGGCCACGGTGGGAATCGAACCTACGACCTTTGGAATACTAGCCCAATCAGTGCCGCAGAGAGGTTGGCGGGGGCCCGGGGCAAAAATTTTTTTGGGGGCCCCCTTTTTGAAAAAAAAATTTTCGGAAAAATTTTTTCCGGACAACAACAACCCTCCCCCCCCCGTCACCAAAAAAATTTCGGTCAGTGTACCATTTTAGGGGTCTAAAATTTTTCCGGACGAGTAGATTGCACGCACTTTCCAGAGACTTTATCTAATTTTTTATGCATAATTTCGGTACTTAGCCCAATAAAACAGATATGTTGTCCTTTGCGCGGAAATATTTAACACAGAAAAATGACTGGAGCCCAACAAAAAATTTTCAGGGGCCCCCAGCACCTCGGGGCCCGGGGCAATTCCCCCCCCCCTGCTCCCCCCTCTCTACGGTATATTTAAGAATTTCCAAAGCGTGATTATTGCAACGCAATTTCTAACATACATGCAAAATCGTCTCAGGGAAATCGCGAGCATGTCTGCTCTGCAGACATTCAGACATCAAATATTCGATGGATCAATTGGATCCATGTTTGTCGTTGGAAAAATGTTTGTCAGATCCCAAAGTTTCGTTATAATAAAGCTGACTGCAGAGGAAAGAAGCAGCGCGACAGTAGGCTGTTCCGTGTACTGGTTACGCGAAGTGACTAGGGATGCCCGCTATGCATGACGGCAGGAGTCGGTAATCGAACGACATGGCGACTGTAGGAGCGAATTTGTTTTGAAGATGAAATGGCGGATTCTTAACAACCTTTTGCACCCATCGATAACTTTTATCAACAGGAAAACAACAAGAGAGCTCTGAACTACAGGTACATGTAATTTCATGGCGTTACGTGTATTAATGGTGAAGAAAATGGTAAGGAGGTGACATGTGAACACGTTTCGCAAACATTTCCTTGCAAAAAACTGACCTGACGAACAAAAACAGCTAAATTCGCGTTTCAAATTAATATCGGGAATGTTTAGTCAAAACACCAGCCAATGTAAATCCCCCCTCCCCAAATGGGGAGGGTAGGGATTTTGACTTAGAGGGATAGTAAAAGAGCGAAATTGTTCTCTCCTCCGGGGAAAGGGTAATTAATCAATGTCCCCGCATGTCTCTGAACCCTGGGAAAATAGTATTATATGTATTTCATACATCAGCAATAGAAAATCAAATTCATTTATGTTGTTGTATTTAAACTTTTCTTGTAAATATAAAGAAAACTAAAACAGCAACACAGGATATATATTTACTATTTAACCACTGAATCCATTCCCCCGCTTTCGTCCCCGGCATCGCCAACCGAAAGAGAAAATATCGTTCAAGTCCCCCATCATCGGGGACACATTTACAATCAAAACTGACCACTTTCCCCGCTAAATCCCCAGCCCCTCCCCAGTTGGGGGGAGGGGGCGGGGATTTACATTGACTGGTGCATACTTTCACTGACAGTTGTTTGTACTGAATTTCTATGTTATTTGGATTCGATAAGTTTATAAATGCCATTTTAAGCTTGTGAATTTGACAACCTTTGTCATGATTTAGATATTCGAAGTTTTTATCCAGAGGCTAAGCGTCTCTTTGGCCATATTTTTAAAGCTTAAATTTGCTCAATCGAATAAGTTGACTATAGCCATAGCAAGAATTTTTAATAGTATAGTAAAAATGTTCGATTTATTTCATCGTTTTTTATGGTAAATATACATATTTATTAACAATTACAAAGTGGGAAATTGCTTGATCAGTTAATCTTTAATTCAGATCGGTACTACTGACAGCATCAAATTTAGGTAGTATTTTATGCTTCGTTAGCTGAACCGTTTGTTTGATTGCAAGAAAATATATTTACTCATGTTTTAAGTTGTCTGTAAAGGTAAATTTCTCAAAGATTTGGACATTTGAACAATTCCAAAAAATGTTGATTTATATATGTGGTCCCATGCAGTGTCAGTTGGTGCAGGGGATACATGGTGGACCAGCATGCAGGAGTGCAAATGTAGATTGTTTATATGTATCTGCTTTTGATTGTTGAAAATTCAAGTCCTTGGGGGCTTTTTCCTCATACGTAATGCAAGTTTATATATCTGCTTGTATTATCTCCATAATCCTTGTTTTGATTGATGACAAGACCAAGGCGTCAATCCATCCCAAAAGGGGGGGGGGGGGGGGCGGACTAGTACTCCAAATTAGGAAGGTCCGGTGGTATGCTACCCAAAATTTTGTTTTTAATTTTGGTACACTGGTATGCTACGCGAAATTTTGTTTTAAAATTTGGTACATGGCGACTGTAGGAGCGAGCAATTTTGTTTTGAAGATGAAATGGCGGATTCTTAACAACTTTTTGCACCCATCGATAACTTTTATCAACAGGAAAACAACAAGAGAGCTCTGAACTACAGGTACATGTAATTTCATGGCGTTACGTGTATTAATGGTGAAGAAAATGGTAAGGAGGTGACATGTGAATACGTTTCGCAAACATTTCCTTGCAAAAAACTGACCTGACGAACAAAAACAGCTAAATTCGCGTTTCAAATTAATATCGGGAATTTTTAGTCAAAACACCAGTTAATGTAAATCCCCCTCCCCAAGTGGGGAGGGTGGGGATTTTGACTTAGAGGGATAGTAAAAGAGCGAAATTGTCCTCGCCTCCGGGGAAAGGGTAATTAATCAATGTCCCCGCATGTCTCTGAACCTTGGGAAAATAGTATTATATATATTTCATACATCAACAATAGAAAATCAAATTCATTTATGTTGTTGTATTTAAACTTTTCTTGTAAATATAAAGAAAACTAAAACAGCAACACAGGATATATATTTACTATTTAACCACTGAATTTATTCCCCCGCTTTCGTCCCCGGCATCGCCAACCGAAAGAGAAAATGTCGTTCCCCGCTAAATCCCCCGCCCCTCCCCAGTTGGGGGGATACATGGCGGACCAGCATGCATGAGTGCAAATGTAGATTGTCTATATGTATCTGCTTTTGGTTGTTGAAAATTCAAGTCCTTGGGGGCTTTTTCCGCATACGTAATGCAAGTTTATTTATCTGCTTGTATTTCTGCATAATCCATGTCAGTTTGATTGGTGACAAGACCAAGCCGTCAATCCATCCCAAAAAGTAGGGGGGGACTAGTACTCCAAATTAGGAAGGTCCGGTGGTATGCTACCCGAAATTTTGTTTTTAATTTTGGTACACTGAAATGGCATTTCCAGCGTTTTAGTACAATGTGCTGATCTTAAATCCATTTTTAACCATATGAGAAATACGCTAAAAAACAAGGTTGTGCAAGTGGGATAAAGCACGTCAAAGTTGTTAATTATATATATTTATTTAGTTGTTAGTTATTTATTTAGTTAGATTCCAATAGTATGTCTACAACTTTTATAATTGGGGTCAGGCGAGAAACTAAAAAAATGGAATCTTTTGTCTTAATATTTTACTATATTTGAACTTTTGAAAATGGTAAAATAAAATTATCTAGTCTTAAATCTTAATTTAGTCGTTAAATAGTAATACGATTATTATATGTCGATTAGCTCAATAATTGATGTATAATAGTTTAAAATATATTATCACCTTCTTTACTGTAAATATACGAACATAGCCTATATAGTATCTTCCACTTCGAATATTATTATATATATTCAGATCAAATGACTATAGCCTTGACAATGCTTATGACGATGATAATTATGAAGCTGGTAAGATATTTTGTAGTAACGAACGAATATACTGTGCAATGTACTGCACTACATCATGATACAATGATTAGTATGAAAGTTGCTGCTAGAGATTAGGAAAACAACCTTCTGGAAGAACATAAGAGCAAGATGGAGGTCCTTGATTCGGGGTTTGAATACTGGAGTTCTACAAAACAATGCAGGCTTAACTGATACACATGAAGAGCCTCAGAAGCGTATTATATACGACAAAGGAAATCAATCAATCGCCTTTTAGAAGGGTAAAGCAATGAAACATGCATGGTAATCTTATAATCTTTGATACAAATAACTATTAAATATCATATCGAATACTTTATGAGGTCTTCAATTATATTCATTTGATATCAAGTACTGAACGTTAACGTATTAATAAAATGAGTATATATAATGCAAAATTCATGTGAAGTGTTGTATTATCAGAGCACGACGTGTCGCGTTTCCCAAGGGTTGTATACCAGCTTGTGTATGTATAGCATACAGGCGTAGGATTCTCATCAGCATCTTCCAGGGGTTTCTCCTCAATGGGATTATTTCTCCTTCTTAAAAAATTATAGAGAACTGCTGTTGCCACAATAATTGTAAGGATATATAGTTGAACGTTTTGTTCTAATAGACATCGAAAGAGAAGGAAACAACCTCTTCCAAACCCCAAACATCCTCTCCATGCACTGTATTTGTTGTTCGAATTTGGGATGCATTATATCTACGTTGCGGGGGTGTCTTCGGGTCCACCAGTGGCGTCATCAAAAATGGTCGACAAGGATAGCCTTTATCACCAAGCAGGGCCCGCGGAGCGTATTAGAGAGTGGGGGGGCTAAAGGGTGAGGTTTAATTAATTTAGAAAGTTTCATTTAGATTTCTATTTTAATAATTTTGGCTGTCAAAAAAAGTGGGGGGGCTAAAGCCCCCCCAGCCCCCCCGTCTCCGCGGTCCCTGCCAAGAAGAATTCCTTGGATGCGCCATACTCAAACTGGGCACACAAACGACTGTTTTCAAATATTCTGGAATCATGAACGCTTCCGGGCCATCGAACAACGTTTTGATTCTGATGAGATTTGGTCCTGAAACTGCTTGAACATTGATTGAAAAAAACCCTTTCGATTCCTAAACAGTTTTGCGTTTTTACCTCGTGGGCATGGAATTTTTATATGCGTACAGTCAATCGTCCCAACAACGTTCGGAAATTCACATATGCTCCAGAAGTTTAGTTTAGTTTGTGGTAGCAAATCAGCTGCGGGGAATTGATCATTTTTAAGCGAGCAATTGCCTCACTATGATACTCGTTTAATAATTCGACTTGCACACGGTTGGGATAGGTCACAGAGGTCTCCACATGCCAGCTGAAACGTACCAGTTGCATAATAACGGAATGTCAACAAAAGCTTTATGTCCGCAGGAATTGGATTACGTCGTTCATTATGACCAGATATAAGTAGATACAGCTGGCCCTATTATCTGTAAGATATCCCGAAAACCACCCTTTGTTAATCTAAATCTGATTCGAAATTGCTCCTCATCATAATTGAAATTGTAAATTCTATTTCGGTTTCTATTATTAGGTGGAATTATTGTCCAAATGTTGTAATCTGTTAAGCCATACATTCGCCATGTTGTTCATCACTACTTCACGTGAGTATGGTCCAAGGTCCTACGCTGAAACTCCACTCAAAATCGATCACAATTTCGAGTGTGAGTGCCGTTTGTGAATGGTCCAAGGGCGAGTGTATTTTCCGACACATTTACACCCGTATTCAAAAAGCTCACTCACATTCACACTCAATGAGTGGAGGTTCAATATATGAGCTTCTCTTGAGTGTCGGTGCTGTTTTTGAATAGCTGGAGGGTTAGTGTCGTACCTTACTATGTGACTACTCACCCTCCAGCTATTCAAAAACAGCATTAACACTCAAGAAAAGTTCAGATTGAACCTCCACTCATTGAACCTCCACTCATTGCACTCGAAAAGACTGTTGGCTCGAAAAGATTGTGACCGACAATGGCCCGCAATTTACATCCGCAGAGTTCCAAATATTATTGAAGACTAATGGTATATCAAGCATATTACCACGGCCCCATTCCACCCTGCAACCAACGGTCAAGCGGAACGTTTTGTTCAGAGTTTCAAACATGCTACGAAATGTGAGAAACAAAGTACATCCCAACTGAAAACCAATATGGCAAAGTTCCTTTTGGCTTACCGGAATACCCTGCATTCGACGACTGGAGAATCACCGTCCGTGTTGTTTTTGGGCAGACCGCTACGGACTGACGGACAGGCAAATCGATCAAGCAGGGAGGAAAGGACATTCCCCCACACGTCAGTTATCCATTGGTCATACTCAACAGCCACTTGACTACCAGACATAGTTCGAGCTCAAACGGGACCCCCTTTCGTACGAGATCGAAGTTGGTCCAAATCGAATTTAGCGACGCCACATCAATCAGCTTCGAGCCTCCAGTATGAAATTAAATGACCAGAGTGGATGATACGGCTGGACCTCATCCAGAGCTTGGAGAGACTGGCCAGAATATTGCACCAGCAAAAGCAATTGTCGCAGAGCCGGATATCGAACTAGCCAGGAATCCACCAGTAGTGCAACAAGAAGAAGCAAGTAGGGCTACAACAATATCTGAACAACGGTCCAACTAGATCACACCAACCACCCGAGAGGTGGGGTCTTAACTGTTTGATCCGAAAACTACATAGAGAACTGCTTTATTACTTACTGTTATGGTTAGCATAATTGTTCGAACACGATAGTGTATTCATGAACAATATTTTATGATACATATTTATTCCTTAAAGAGGGGAGATTTGCCTAGCAATAAGCTCTTCTCTTTCAATTTTTTCAGTGCTTTTTTCCAATATGTGACATATGTTTTTTCCACTCTAAAATCTGATGCACACCAAAGCTGAAAAAACAACTTGCTCGAATGCTTGCTACACCGGCTTGATGTGCTTTAATTTTTCGAATCTATACACGACCTCTGAACGTTTAATTTGAGCATCTTCAGAAATTCAGAACAGTCTAGCTTGCCTGTATTCCAAATATTTTATTATTTATTATTATTATTATTACTATTTACTATAATATTTATATTGCACATAAATCAATGGAAGTACATTTTCAAATGCGCAATATACTGTAGGTCGAAATATAGGTCGCAATATAGGTCGTGCATTGAAGAGCAATTCAAACGCCTAAGTGAACAAAAAATGTTAAAATGTACAAGTAAGTAAAACTTTATACCATGTACGTGGCTTTGTTCGAGGCTTTCATGGTAATGATAAAAACGTTTTCATTATTCAGCAAAATTTAATTACAAGTATGAATTTGATCAAGATTCATTACCTCATTGCGTCAGTCTGCTCCATATGCTCTGCGTGGGCTTATTTCAGGCATGTTGACAGAGTAGCCCACCCCGGGTCTTATTATAACATTACATATATGATCACATATGGAAATATATAGTTCAGTGTTAAATTACAGGGCCTCTGCCTACTCTTCAACACTGAACAATATATTTTCATATGTAATCATATATGTAATGTTATAATAAGACCTGGGGTGGACTAGTCCCAGGCACTCTCTTCAATGTTATTATTTTGTTCCTGGGTTTTCTTGGAGTATCTGTGTAAAGTCTGAACAGTCACATCGCACTTAGGTACCACGTGCTATCGGCTGACATGCTTCAGGGGTCAGTTATGCGCCCTGATTGCGTCACATATCGATCAGCGCTCAGCGCATTATAAGCCAAATGGCTCTAAAATTCCGCTTGTAAATCAGAATGTATGATTCTGTATGGGACGGCCATAAGCATACATCCATACATCTAACTGATCGATATGGCTTTGAATGCATTGACATTTGGGTACTTAATTATTTCAGCATGTAGATGATATAGGTTTAAATTATAACTTCATTTAAAGTTCATTAATTGGTGTGTTAATTCCTATGCTTCGTGCACAATGACGTTAAATTAAGTGCTGTTACACTATGCAATTTGTCTCGCAACTTGACTTGCAAATTTCCTGCGACACATCTGACCGTCTGCCAACGCAGGCTACGACATATGTTGCACGTATATACTATAGATCTTTAAGCCAGTTTTCCACTTCGACCATATTGTAACGTATCGTATAGCATTTTCTTTTGTTTCGAAGTCATTAGTTTCACTCTGGTGCTTAGGAAACAAAGAAAAATGCTACGCTTCATTACGATACGATTGAAGTGGAAAACTAGCTGGCTAAAGCCAGTTTTCCACTTCAATCGTATCATGACGTATCGTACGACACGAGTGAAATTTAACTCAGACAGTTTTAAAGGATTGTGGTACCGATTAATGTCATATATAAGTACAGTCATTTCGTGATAATATTTCAACAATTATGATTTGAACTGGCCAATTGTGACGTCAGCGTCACGGATATAAGATGACAAGCAATTATATGTTCTAGGAGCTCTATTAAAATAGCTATTTTGAAAAGTTAAAGTGTTTACTCTAGGAACGTTAGTTAAAATATTTTTAGTTGAATTATGTCTCGTGACACGACCACTAGACCTCACAACAATGTTTGAATCATATGACTTCAGAGCTTTGAAGAAATATACCAAATCCAGGTACTCGTGTCAGTAGCACAAAGGAAATAACCCTGTTGATAGCAGCCGATCTTTATAACTGGTTTCAGACTGAAACGGTAAGGATAATATAAACCTTGTTGCACTCCGTTGTACTTTCTCGAGATCAAGGTAAGTGCTACAGGTTGTGGTGACCATGCAGACTTGTGAGCTATACACGAAGTGACTTCGAATTACTAATGTTTTATACAGTGCGGGTTCTTATACGTGGATCGCGCATGTCGGCTAAAGTCCTTCTTATGAAACCCAGCATTCTGTTGGCCTTTGTACATACAGCATTAACTTATTTGCTCCATTTGAAATCTTAGATCCACTCTAGTGCTCAAGGAACAAAGAAATACGCTTCGGTAGGATACGGTTGAAGTGGAAAACAGTGCTTGCGTCACGCAATTTTTAATTTTTAATACAGAGAACTTCTGGAATGCACATTGCATTGTGGGATACGTTTGGGTCAATAATTCATTGTTTGAAAATTACGTGATGTAAGCGCTTCTAAGGTCCATTGCACAGGGTAACGCCCTCTGCAATCGTCGAGTCTCGCAACATTTTTGGGGCAAGAAGCGTTTCACATAGTTATATTTATTAATCAGTGGCGTAGCCAGAACGATAATTGGGGGGGGGGGAGGGGGGGGTCATATTCATATATTCGTGTTCTGCTTTATTAATTCTTTTGAAATCAATTGTTTTTATGGTATGTGAACACGAATATATGAATATGCCCCCCCCCCCCAATTATCGTTCTGGCTACGCCACTGATTTATTTGTATTATAAATTTACTGAAACCGCAGACGGCTATAGAAAGTATCCAATTATTATATAATTATAATCATTAATGTGGCGGTTAGAATTATATGCTTTCGCAGGAAATTAATATCCTTAAAATTTGCATGGAGTATCTCTCAAGAGTAAAGGGGCCATTTGCGACCAAGCATTTTATAGAATTTTATGATAATAAAACATTATTCAACAAATAACTACTATACAACTATATACAAAAATTTACATTTCAAAATTAGTAGTAACTAGAGGATGTATCATGCCATAAATTATGTACAATGGGCTAATTGCGCATTCTGTTTATTCTGCCCGACAAAGCAACACAAACGTTTGCTAAGTTCTAGTCTAAACTTATCGGGAAGTTACGATTAAAGGTCTTCCCTCGGGACGTCAACGAAGGGCCTTCACTCGAAACGTCGAAGTTCCGCTTTTATTTTTCAGGTACAATACAGCTAGTAGTTGTATCTCTCTCAACCGCAGCTGTCTTGTTATCGTCTTTACATACACTGGCCGACAGACCGTTCATGTTACACAAGGCAATTTTGCTAGCACTAGTCGCTATACTCAATTAGTTTATCCATGCTATGTATCAGGAATTACGTTGCAAGTTGCAAGAATATAATTGCCCCGTGTAAACACGGCCCTACACTGATGCCTCTGAGCGGATGAGAAAGATGAAGTTAGGATTCGAAAGATTTGTTTAATCAGAACCGTGCGTTGGTTAGTCTGAAATCGTCCAAATTACAGTACGGTTTCGAGTTCATTCAGTCTCACACGGTTAATTTGCCTTGTACGTTCACATGGGTTGTATGAAACCAGACGATAAATTCGGGCACATACAGCTTACTGTACGCCGTCTTTAGTGAATTGCGAACAAGCGGAACCGGACGGATTATAGACGAATTAGCGCACGGTTCCAAATTCAGTCGGTCTTGTGTGAACGTATAGTCTTAGTCAATGACGGCAGAAAATAATTTTCTATCTGTCCTCTCAGGGGGCAGAAGCCAAGGAATAAATGTAAAGTTGGAGTTTTCCAAAAGGCACTTATGAAAACTTGGGGAAAGGCACATGCCATGTGCCTACGCCACCTATATCTTCCTACGATAGATCCTACGCCACTGTATCTTCTTCTGACAGATTTCTACCAAAACATTGCTTAAGGACCTTGCATCCTTCGTTACCAAGTGTTTTGTTTCCCCAAAAGAAAATGAGGCAGTTTAGTGTCGAGTTCATTGCCACAAGCGAATGTGTCCAAACTTTAAGATGCACTATCACATTTATTGTATCCAGACGTTTTCTCCATATTGCTAGTACGATAGCGTTTGGCAAATGACTGAGGAAACTAGTAAAAACAATTAGTAGACATGTTTTAGCCAGGAGAAAGTCTTGAGATGTTGAAAGTCTTGAGATTCTTGGCGAGTTTGGTGTTTCAGGTTGCTGTTGTTTTGCAATAACGGATGCTGCTGCTCCACTTTCATAGTGTACAATGATATTCTGTGTAATTCCATGCTGGACATGTACACGTTGTCTTGCAACAGAGAAAATAACAGCATACATGTAGAACGTACCAATACATATAAGTAAAGCTAGTAACGTAATAATCATATCAATTGAAAGCGAAAACAATGGCCCTAAAGCCACTAGGGCACAAATTAACCACAGGACACTTAGAAACATAAAACATTTTTGTTTCGTTATGCGGTTGCGGTGAAAAACTGAGTGCACTATGGATAAATATCTCTCAATATTCAAAGTGAAAAATGTCATTGTTGACATTCCTGATAACCATACAGCTATTGTTTGAGAAAGAATCTTGTAAGAACATTTTGAAGTAGCAGTCATCTCAGAGATAGAGTTGATCAGAAACATTGGCTGCACAATGACTGTGACAGATAGATCAACGCAGGATAACACCATGATCATGAAATAGCAAATCTTCTCTCGTAGCCTTCTGGTTTTCCAAAATATCCAGATTACCATTGTATTAAGAAAAGTTCCCAGGATAGCAAAGAGAAAGTTCACTGAACATGCTATCACATTGTTAATAATATATAATCTCGATGGCGTTTTAACAACATAAGTCATGAAACATCGTGTAAGAGTGATGTCGCTCGTTATGTTTTCAACTGTTGTGTTGTTCCAACGGTGCATTTTCAGTAATATCATACAACAACTATGGTCTATTCTTTTTGCAGTTTACATTTGCATTATGCGAAATTAAAAGCAAAAATAATCCAAATTATACATGGATGGCAGTGTCCTGTATACTTTCTGTGATTGAGGCTTTTCTCATTGGACCATCTGTTTTATTGTTTAAATAGATGAGTAAAGACACCTGCAGTGATTTAAATATATAGTCAGCGAATGGAAGACCTACTACTAATCATTTAATTAAATTACCAATTTCACAATTTGGATTAGTTTTTTAATGAGTATACAAAATAAATTATTTTGGTTACCGCAGTGTTTTAAATATGAAAATATATAATAATTAACTGTTTTTTTATCTGCTTCTGCAGACTTCGTAAAACAACCAAAATCGAATGTCCTAGTCGCTTACGTTTGGTGAGCGAGATTCATATTGAGATTGTAGCAACCAAAGTGCTACGAATTCGAATTCCCCGTTACGAGATAGACACGACAGATTATATTTTCTTCACTTTAATTAATTAATAACGTTTGTCGGTTTTCTAAATAATAAGTTATATAAAAGAATGAATCCTACCTATAAGTCGATTTTACAACAATAATACTAAATACATACGTATACATTATACAAATGTCTTACCTCACAATGAGGGAATCGCTCTAGTTGTCACATAAATAATATATCTCAACAGTCTTCTGTTTATCGTTCTTCAACAAAGTTCTAACATATATAAACTAAACAGGCCGAAATTCGCCCTTAAATAACGTTTGGTTTTGAGCCTGCATACCGACTGACTTAGTAATCATAAATTATAATTTGGGCTTTACATACCGGCCCCTATCAAGTACATGTCTTGATATCAAATTATTAAACCAAATTAATTATCGACTACATTATTACACTTAAACTTATTCTAATCTAACTCTATAAATACTATAACAATTATAAATGTTTTAACTTACGTATGGAGTCCAAATAATTAACAGTCTCCTTCCAACAAACATAATTTCCTAATGTCCCTTTTGAACTTCGACTTCGATGTGCGCACCAGGACTTGTCGTACTCGACCATTCTTATCAGGATACACCTCTTCGACAATACCAAGAGGCCACTGTTCTCGACACAATCTCTCGTCCAACAATAACACGAGATCTTTGGGTTGTAAATTTCGCTTTACTGTCAGCCATTTCTGTCGTTCCTGGAGTAGAGGTAAATATTCTTTAACCCATCTTTTCCAGAATGCACTCGCGAGCTGTTGAGCTTGTCTCCATCGTTTAGAGAACTTGTCGGCGACTACCCAGCTTCCCAAAGGAGGTGGTTGCTCTGATCGCAAGAGAAGTAGCTTGTTTGGGGTTAACGGTTCAAGGTCATTCGGATGATCTTCTTGACGGGTCAATGGACGCTCGTTCAGAATTCTCTCCGTCTCTGCCATGAACGTCACCAAGGATTCGTCATTCACTCTCTGTCCTTGTAACAAGGCTTTCAATATTCGTCGAATCGAGCGAATAAGCCTCTCCCAAATGCCACCCATGTGGCTGGCAGCAGGGGGATTAAAGTGCCACTGAATGTATTGCTTTCGTAAACGATCTGTGATGGTTGACTGGGAAGATTTGGCGCGAAGTTTCTCAAACTCTTCTTCGAGGGCGGAATGTGCTGCTGTAAAGTTGGTGCCGTTATCACTATAGACGTCAGATGGTTGTCCACGTCGACTCACGAATCTACTGAAAGCACAAAGGAAGGATTCCGCATCCAGGGAATGGGCGATTTCAATGTGTACTGCCCTCATCGTCAGGCAGGTAAACAAACACCCGTATCGTTTCACCTGGGCCCGACCTTGGCTGACAATAAATGGACCGAAGTAATCCACTCCCACGAAGGTGAACGGCGGATTCAGTGGAGTGATTCTTGCTTCAGGAAGAGGAGCCATTATCTGCTCTCCGGGTTTTGCATTTCGTTTTTGACAATCGATACAACCTTTGATAACTCGTCGCACCTCGGTAGGACCATGGATAATCCAAAATGTCTGACGGATGTTTGCCAACACTTGGGTAGGTCCTATATGTCCTTCACTTGTATGATAGTCGCGAATGATCAACTCGGTAACATGATGATGTTGGGGCAAGATCATCGGGTGTTTAAGGTCGAATGACATCGAAGACCTTTCGAGTCGACCCCCCACTCGCAATACTCCGTCAACTAAGATTGGACTCAACTTTCGCAGTTTGCTTTTCTTCATTATGAGATCCACTTTCGAAGATCCTTGTCCGTCAGCTGCGGTCATTTCTAGAACCCGTATTTCGTCCTGGAAACATTGTTGCTGCACATACTTCACGATTTTAACTGTCGCCACACGAATTTCTCGAACTAACAACCATCCAGACAGAGCCTTTTGCTGTATTCGGGTGTGCTTCCTTTGTCGCAGAAACGATAGAAAACGTAGTAACCAGGAAACACCTTTCTGCAATGCATACCACGAAGAATAACGTTCCAAGAGCTCATCCGTGATGTTAATGTTCTTTTCTGCTGAAATCTCGTTAATCTGCGCCGTCCTTCGCCATTCCAAATGTTCATCAGGCATTTGCTTTATTTCGTTTGGAGTCTTTGGCCAGTTATCTTCCTCACGTTTCAAGAATTCAGGACCATTGAGCCACGCTTGTGTTTTCTTCAGATCATTAGGATCAATACCACGAGACGCACTATCAGCAGGGTTGTAGGCGGTCTCAACATATTTCCACTGTGATGGTTTGGATAGGTCATGAATTATAGCCAATCTGTTCGCTACAAACGTCTGGAAACGCGTAGATTCGTTGTTAAGATATTGCAGCACAACTGTGGAATCTGTCCAGAACACGATACGATCCACTGAGATCTCCAACTCTTCTTCTACTTGATGACTTAACTTCACTGCGAGGACAGCCGCGGTCAGTTCTAATCTCGGGATTGTAACTTGCTTCGTAGGCGTTACACGAGACTTTCCAACAAGAAAAGACACGGTTAGCTGATTGTTCACATCGACTAGACGCAAATACGACACTGCTCCATACCCGAGTCTGGAAGCATCAGCAAAGGTGTGCAGTTGAACATCCCTCAGTTTCTCTGCCAAATTGAGCTTGACACAACGTGGAACAGCGACGGTCAACAGCTGAGCTAACGATTGTTGCCAGACGTTCCAGGTCGACAATTCTTCTTCCGGAATCTCTTCATCCCAGTCGTAATTGATAAGACACAAACGTTGGAGAATTTGTCTTCCCGGAAGGATGAACGGTGATGCAATTCCAAGAGGATCATATATTGAACTGATGAATGACAACATAGCTCTTCTCGTCTTAACGTCCTTTCCTTCTACAATGCGAAAGCGGAATGTATCTGTTTCAACATCCCAAATGACTCCTAATGCCGCTGACTCTGGAAACGATTCAAAGTCGAGATTAACCAAAGAGGATGCTCGTTCACATGGAGGAATTGACGCCAACACCTCACGACTATTACTTGCCCATTTGGTAAGATTGAAACCACCTTTCGCCAACAGTGCGCGTAATTGACTAGCAATCTTCGTAGCCTCTTCAACAGTCGCAACTGACTTCAGGCAATCATCTACGTAGAAGTTCTTTCTAACGGTATTGACTGTTTCTTTATCAAACTCGCATTCATGATCTTCAGCGGTCTTCCGGAGGCCAAAGTTTGCACAACTAGGTGACGAAGTTGCTCCGAACAGATGCACTTGCATTGAATAATCTTGCGGTGGTTTGGAAACATCAGCATCTGGCCACCAGAGGAATCGTAAAGCTTCACTATCTTGTGAATTGACTCTGACTTGGTGAAACATAGCCTCGATGTCAGATGTTAGAGCAACCGATTCCTGGCGAAATCGAATTAAAACTCCAATCAGCGTGTTGGTCAAGTCCGGTCCATGTAATAATTGATCGTTCAACGAGGTATCTTCAAATTTCGCAGCACAATCGAAGACCACACGGACTTTATCGGGCTTCTGTGCGTGGAACACCGGGTGATGAGGTAAATACCAGATTCTACCAGTCGTACTCTCGCTTTCGCTCTTTTGATTTTCTTCAGGAACTTTAGCAGCGTAACCCTTCTTAAGGTGATCTTCGATGACGTTCCGATACTTTTCTTTCAAACGTGGATCTTTCATCAAACGCCGTTGTAAGGAAATTAATCTCCTTTCGGCCATCTTTCTATTGTTAGGAAAGTTAGGTGAACCGACACGCCATGGCAATGCTATTTCGTAGTGTCCATTTACCTTCTTCGCAGAACTTTCCATAATATTCAAGGCTTTCTGATCCTCCAATGACATTCCCTTTCCCAAATGAAAGTCAGTTTCACTAAAGTCCATTCGAAACATTCTTTCAACTTGCTCTTGAAGGGTGTTATCTTCTTTCCGAATAAAATTTATTAGAAATTCTTGCTCGATTTCTGTTCCAATCGGTCCCATGAGTGTCCAACCCAGAGGTGTCCTCACCGCGTAGGGTTCTTTTCGCCCACCGCGTCGTTGTTCTAAAACCCAATGGGCTTCTGGAACATCACTACCAATGATCATACTAACGTTCTCGTTTTCCAACTCTGGGAACACGATTCCATCCAAATGAGACCAACCAAATACGTCGTTAGTTGTAGGGATTGATCTTTTGGAAATAGGCAGATTGTTGACAGTCCATGCCCGGGTGATGTCGACGTTCTCACTCCCGTCTAGATCTGAGACTATCAATCTGACTTCTTCTCCACGATTCTCTTTCGTTCCTTGGTTCACTGTTGTTCAGGAGAATGTCGTTGGAACACCTGTAATCCCGAGTCGCTTAACGAGACTGCTATCGCATAGAGATACATCTGACCCATCGTCTAACAGCGCATATGTTTGAACTTCGTGTGCTTCATCGATACCACGAACTGTCACAGGGATTACACGCAAACGAACTCCTGGCCTACCGGCCCCAGTGGCTGTGCAATGACCTTTACTTGTTTCTCCTTCTATCTTGTTATTCTTGTCAACTTGTTCTTCGACCTTCAGAGATTCTTTCTCTTCTTTGGACTGCGGCACTGGATGCAACAAGCTGTGGTGACGTTGTCCACATTCAGCTACCATACACGTTTCTTTCCGTCTGCACTGCTTTTCGAAGTGGCCCTTACAAAGACATAAGTTGCAGAGCTTCTCGTTCCGTACCACGTCCTTTCTGACATTCAAAGGTTCTTTTCTGAAGGAGAAACATCTTTCTAACAAGTGTCCAGTCTTCTTACAATGGTAACACGTAAGAATTTTCAATCCGCCTTCAGCTGCAAAGGATGCGCCTTGAGGGTTTCTCTTTGATTTCGGATATTTGTCATCTTGAGGCTTTGCACCAATCAGTTTACCAAATGCGCTACTCGCCAATTTCGCTTTTAAAGTCACGAAACTTGTCAAATTCTTGAAAGTAGGGATTTTCCCTTTTTCCAACAAAGCAAAGGCTTCTTTCGCCCACTCCGCCTGTATGTACCTGGGCAGCCGTGCAACGATTCTCTCAAGATTGCTTTGAGCATTAATTTCAGACTCGCAGCCGAGTCGAGTTAAGTTGATCTGACAATTCTCCATATCTCGCGCTAGCTGTAATAACTTCTCGCTATCACCGTCTCTAATTAAACCTCCCTTCATCACTTTGTCGATATACGCATGCGTGATTATGTGACTTTGACCAAACGAATTATGGAGTATTTCTTTAGCCCTCGAGAATCCTTCTTCATCAGGCAACATCACACAGTTACTAATGGCATCTTTGATCTTTCGCAATACCAGAACAAAGCTGAATAAGATAAGCTAACCTGGATCTTGGTTCTTGTTCCCTTTCTTCAATGTTAGTCTTGAAATTTTCTATAAATTTTGGGTAGTTCATCGGATTCCCGTCGAAACCAAGACAGACCCGTTTTGGCATTTCAAACCCTCTTCTGATCGATGAACCAAGAGTATTAGCCATCAGGATTAATGATTCTTGTTGACTCTGGAGAACTCGGTACAACGGGTCAGATTCACCAGCACCATAACTCCCTTCCTCTCGCTTGATTCTCCGAGGTGATACTTCAGATACAGATTCGTTTGACCATGTGACGTTTTGTTTAGCTGGAGCGTTCTGCGGTGGATGAGAATCAGGAACTCGAATTTCTTGCGATTGGAACTTTTCCATCTTTCGTATATGTGAATCACGTCGAGGTTTCTCAATCACTTTTGAGTTTAATGGCTTGGTGAACTCCGATAAGTCTTCCCTTGCCAGCTCCCTGCGAAGCCCAATTCTCTGATTTGCTGGCTCAGCTCTCGAATCATCTCGTGCTTCTGACTTTGTGTAATTTATCGATAACTTCTCAGCTTCCTCTTCCAACTTAGCCCTTCCGATGTCATTCTCCAGCTCTATAAGTTCACGTCTACGTTGTAGCTCAGCACGCTTCGATTCCATTTCTTGCTTAATTTGCACCAATTCTAGTTGATGATCAATGGCCTGTTGCTGGCGTTCAATCTCTTGCATCTCCATATATCGTTGTTTTTCTAGTTCAGCTTTCGCTCTTCTAATACTCGCACTTTCAGATGCTACACTTGTTTGAGTGCTTCGAATCACACCCACCTTGCGTCGGGATTCAGGCATCTCATTTCTTGACTTGAAATATTGCAATTCCGTCATACCGGGCGAGACACGATTCAAACTTGATCCCCGACTGCCGATATCCGAGGCTAAATGACCATCACTTCGCATGTTTGGGTATGCAAATTCGTTCGATGTTGTTAACCTTTCGTGTTCATTCACGCGAAACGTCGTTAATTCGCTTGGCTCAAAGCGTTCTTTAAAATTCGTCTTTAAATCAACATCAGCGATTGCTATCCATTCTCCGAGCTTCCGATCTAAATGTTCCTTTGCGTTGCAAACGTTAGTATATCCTTTCGCTATCTCACGGAGTTCAGTGACTTCGTCCTCGTACAAACAATCTTTAATGTCTTGACAGCATTTTGAATAACTCATAAACGTTTTATCCAGCGACGCTTTTTCGACTTGAACTTCTTCATAATTGCTTCTATCAGTCATTAACTGTTCTATCCGTTTTTGAACTCGAGTTATAGCCCCACGATACGCTGAGTTTGACGCCTTTAAACTTCGCAGTTTCTCTTCACGAGCGCCATCAATATTTCGGCTTAATCTAGTTCGGCTTGGCCGTTCTGCTTCGTTGATCGCCATGTCGCTTTCGGACGCCATATAATAACCAGATAAATTCTTGTGAGAAAACTTATGTAGCAACCAAAGTGCTACGAATTCGAATTCCCCGTTACGAGATAGACACGACAGATTATATTTTCTTCACTTTATTTAATTAATAACGTTTGTCGGTTTTCTAAATAATAAGTTATATAAAAGAATGAATCCTACCTATAAGTCGATTTTACAACAATAATACTAAATACATACGTATACATTATACAAATGTCTTACCTCACAATGAGGGAATTGCTCTAGTTGTCACATAAATAATATATCTCAACAGTCTTCTGTTTATCGTTCTTCAACAAAGTTCTAACATATACAAAACTGAATAGGCCGAAATTCGCCCTTAAATAACGTTTGGTTTTGAGCCTGCATACCGACTGACTTAGTAATCATAAATTATAATTTGGGCTTTACAGAGATGAACGTACTAATATACTGATATACCCCAATCATACGCGGCAATGGCTAAAGATGGCGACATGAAATCGCCAGTGTAAACACCCTGCGATTTAACTGCAATTCCAGCGCAACTTCACCGCGACAAGCTGCAAATATTTCGATCGTGATCGAAATTTATCGCAACTCGCTGCGATTTTTCGGCAGGCGTTGTCACCTTCAATAAAGGCTTTATCAAAGCCAAGCAACATAAACTTTGTTTTTAAAAGCAATATTGCACAGGTAAATCTACTATATAAATGCAGTTAACTAACAATAACATATGAAATAAAAACGAAGTACAACGAACTACTGCAATACTATAAATATTTGCCGCGTTCATTTTGGTCTTTATCTTTGTACTGACTTCAGAACAAAAACTGGTGTTTCTATTCGTTTGTGTGCGATCGAGTGCATGGTAGTTCAATACAGAAAGTTTCAGACCCATTTTGCATGACATAAGTCTTGCCCTTGGCTTTTATACGCTGTATTCTTATAGAATAAACTAAGGGACGGAACATTAGAAAAGTGATGGGGGGGGTGATCAATTTCCAACGTGTACGATTATTTTTTCAAATTTTTTTGCTTGAGTCGATTTTTTTTTTAAAAATCAAAAAATTTTTCGGACTAACATCAGTTTAGTTAAGGTTCAAAAGACATTTTCCCTGACAAATTCTTCTTAATTAAAACATGATTAAAACGCTTTTTTTGCACCAATATCTGCTACATTTAGGTTTAGAAAATTTTTTCTCACACCATTACTTATATCAAAAACTTTTTTTTTTATTTCCCAAATTTGGGGGGCCACCCCTACAATGTACCTCTGATAGGCCCTGTCAACTTATAATTTTCCCTATTGAAAAGTCTCTGCACGAATTTTTTTTTTCAAACTTTTCTGGTGCACGAATTTTTATTTTCTGTTTCCTCTGCTCGATTTTTATTTTTGCTTTTGCACACCCCCCATCACTTTTCTAATGGTCCGCCCCTAAAACAGGCGACGAACAGTCGGGAATTTTTTTCTACAGCCAATCACTTGTCAGAAAACAGCCGTAAACAACCTAATTAGAATGAAAATCTTTGTATTGCTTGTAAACTTGAGTCATGTGTTGAAAATTTAACTCAGTTTACAAGCCAGTATAAAATCGGGAAAAATCGCTGCAAATTGCAGTGTTGTCGCACCAAAGTTGCAGTCAAAATCGCAGGGTGTTTACATTGGAGATTTCAAAAAATCGCCGTAGAAATCGCAGTGAAAATTGCAAGTGTATTAAAACAGGCCTTAAAAAGGACGAGAATTTAGAATTTAGAAGTTTTCATGTTATTTCAAAACTATTAAAATTTAATCTCAGAGCGGTGCGCTTTATAGTTTTTAATAGGGTTAATATGTTAGGGTTAGAATTGGGGTTAGGTTTAGGGTGAGATTTAGGATTATTATAAGCCAGCTAGGTTATCGATTCGTTCAATCGTTTGCGTTTTAACCACTGAGCTATAATATTACTGGAGGAGGTGCTCCTATCTCTCGTCAGTCAAAAAAGTGTCCGCAAAAACATGGCGGATTTTCACGTTTGCTGACGCCATATGGTTCCTCCGGCTCATGGCAATTACCACTGACCAACCGCGATCCTAAGCATCCAACAAAGACGTTCGCCCCCCTGTTTTTGACAAATATTTTATGTTTTCAAGACAAAATCATGCCGTTTTTCTCCACTTGTGGATGCAAAAATTCGCTGTAAAGACTTTAAAAGGAAGAATATTTCTTCTGAAAGGTAAGATTTGTGAAAATTTTAAGTTTTTACCTTTTATTCGACTAATTTTCGATTGGCAAAGTCAGGGGCCGATATGCGTATAAAATCGAGGTATAAATATGTATTTGTCAAACACTTATATTTTATATTTACACCAATACTTCTGGAGCAGACATAAAAAACGTTGTACATGGTTATTTATACATTGTGTACATACATTTTCTTTCTAGTTTCAGGCACTGGCTTTTGTTTTTAGTGCCAGTTTATTAGTTTAAACAGCATGCTGCTCATGCAATCTGTAGTTTGCTTTGTTTCATAAAGAGCAGTTAGCACTAGATTTATATACAGTATAAACAAGCTGTATTGTATCCTTCACAAATATTATAAACTGCTAGTCTTGCTAGGTTTTGTATCGGCATTTACCAATTGGCTGTGTAATTTAGGCTTTTTTTGTGGGGTTGTGCACTACATTTCAGTTCAGCATTGAGCTATCATCGACTTGTGCATACCCAAATTTGCATGATTTATACTTATATCATTCTTGCATTGGCATTACCTTGAATGCTAGTATGGGTCAACCTGACAACCTCTATGCCTCATAAAAATTTCCAAACAAAAAACCTCCTTCACTCAGAAAATACCTCTGTCATGGGAGTCTTGATTTATGTTTAGCCATATTTATTTAGATCCCTTAGAGGTTAACCCATTGAGTCACATTGCACCCTACTTTATTATTTTACTCTGTCTGATGCCAGACAATTTTACTCATCAAGTAGAGAGTGCTGGTGCTTAATGGGTTAATAACTAGCCTATGTGTATAGTTATGAGTCGCATTGCACCCTGATGCACCCTTTACTCTGTCTAATGCCAGATTATTTTACTCATCAATTGGGGAGAGCGATGGCGCTTAATGGGTTAATTCAGATTTATACAAAGTAGGGGTGGTGGTCTGAGCTAACTGGCCAGAACCTACAGTATGCACCCATTGCAATTAATTTTGAAATGTACATGAAACAGTTTCCATAAAATAAAACAAACCATAGAATAAAACAATCATAAACAAAATAACTTTATTTCTCATTTCTATTACAGGCATCAAAGTGATATGTAATTATACAAGAACTGAAGCAAAAATGTTCTTGCTGTAACAGATGTATTGTATCATGATAGTTGACATTGATGTATATGATCTTATTTGGGTGTAACAATGTGTAGTAATACAGTATCTGTAGTAGTAATCTGTTATTGCTACCAAAAGAAAATTGAAAAGAGATAAACATGCCAAACAGCCAAAGTCACAGCTCATGGGACTACAAAGTGATAATTATACTAGAATAACTTGATTATACAGTTAGTTCAAACTGATTGGGTCATTCAAAAAAATATCCACACCCCTAATGGAAGAGATGGGAGGTTGAGCTTCCTCCCACTTTTGGACACCCTTAGCTAATACTTTTACTATTATCAGCAGTTGAGTTCTGCCCACGTCAGACAGCACTTCAGACATCTGTGGAGTTAGTGTTTATCTTTTCTGGAATGACTCATTGGTGATTGGTAGTTAATAATTATTCATTGAAGAATTTAAATTAAAATAATACAATTTCAACTGCATCATTGTGGTGGTAAATAATTCTGCAATAAACAAGAATAGGTTATATAGGTTACTCTAAAAGAGAAAAAGCATGAAAAATCATATCAAGGGAAAATGAGGAATACAAAAGAAATATACTAGGTTTTCAGACGATGCTCGAACTTTGTTGGCAAGTTGAGTGACCCCTTAAAAATACATTGTTTTTTCAGAATTATATTTATCAAGAAACTATTAGAAGTTACAGAAACCATAATCCTATGTGTATGTACACCAAAAGCTAAAAAAATATGAACAAATATAAAGGCCCCAAGCTCTTCAGCCATAGCTGAAACGTCGAGGTTTATTTGTCTTAAGCCGCGTTCACACTAGCGGCCCAGGCCTGGCCTGGACCTGGCCTGGGTGTGAACAGGTTTTACCTGGCCTGAGCCTGGCCTGGCCTAAGTCAAGAAATCCAGGCCAGCAAATGTAGGTGGCCTGGACCTGGCCTTGATCATCACTGGTGTGTAGGGGTGCACCGGAACTCGGTTCCGGCCGGAACCCCGATTTTTTAGAGTTCCGGTTCCGGCCGGAACTAGTAAAAAAAGCATGGCCGGAACCGGAACTCTGTCGTTTTCAGGGAGATAGAATATCAAACGTTTTTGTGTCTAACAAAAGGTCACAGTAGGAAGAAAGTTGGACTACGCAAGGGAAATGTACACTATTAACACTTCATTATGACGTTTAACGTTTGTCAGTCTTTTTATTCTGACATTTGCGAACTCTCTACTTGATGATTTGAAGTGTCTGCTTGTCTGGCAGCAGACAAAGTAACATATGACTATATATGGCTTAATAAATTAGTTCCGGTTCCGGCCGGAAGTTCCGGCCGGATCTTTTTTCCAGTTCCGGTCGGATCCGGTTCCGGCCGGAACTTAAAAAACCGGTTCCGGTGCATCCCTACTGGTGTGAACGGGTTTTTCCTGGGCCTGGCCTGGGCGAGGCCCCGTTACCATCGCAATATCTGCCCACGATAAAAACTGGTCAGATGATTGTCATACAATTGGAGGGAAAAACATTCAAAGCGCGAAATTAAATACTTTAGTGGAACACAAGGATGTTTATATTGACGCCTGATTGCTTTGGCCTGGAGTTGGGCGTCAAGCCAGTGTGAATGCGTCACAATTGGCCCAGGCCAGGTCCAGGCCAGGCCTGGGCCGCTGGTGTGAACGCGACTTTAGTCTCAGCTGGTTGCATCATCCTGCACTAACTAGAACCCCCACCCAAGAACTACAATCGGCATAGTGATTCAAAACTCCTTATTAAGGTACTCCGACAGCAGAATGAGCTTCCTTGAGTACCTCTAGCTTTTGCATATAAAGTTAGTACAAAATATAAAATACTATAAATTCTCCTTCTTATTCCCTCAAAATATAGTGGTAAGTACGTACTAGCTGGTAGCACATTATACCGTACTTTCATATGTCATTATAAAATCAGTCCCCAGGGTCAAATTAAGATAATTTGATATTTGTAAAATGCACAGTTTCGTGCCACCTACAGAAAATTATAAATTTTCAAAATAGTATCATGAAATACAAACTGCACAGCAGGCTTATTCAAAACATCATAAAATATGCAACAAATAGAGCATGTAAACAAATAAACAATAGATCAAAATACCATTTTGCCCACGATTTAAATGAAACGAGGCTTTAGAGACCTTTACATACTTGTGGCTAAAATATAATACATTGTACCACAGTTAAACCCAACAATTTTTGTAGAAAATTTGCTCGAGTGTGACTCAGTGCACATGTGAAGTTATGAACTGAGAAATATTTTACCTGTAGTTGCGGCTTCAAATATCGTCTTTGCGGATGTATTTCGAGGTTTTCTGTCTTTTGAGGACGAGAATATAATGTGTACGACTTGCACACATTTGAACCAGTGGTCAAAGATACAAAAATATGAAAAAATCAAAAACTACGAGAATATACTGCAAATACTTCAACAAGCAAAAATATTTTAATAAGAACCAGGGGGTGTGAAAGTCGTAGCGGGCTCAAAATTGAGCCTGGTCAGTGGTAATTACCATGAGCCGGAGGAACCATATGGCGTCATTCTGGCGTCAGCAAAGGCCGAAATCCGCCATGTTTTTGCGGACACTTTTTGATGCCGAGCACGTCCTCCAGTAATATAGTATAGCTCAGTGGTATAGACCAATTGCGAAACTTAGTGGCCGCGCCTTCATACTGCACGAGAACGAGGCTTATTATGCAAAAACAAAACAATTTCTATATTTTTACATAGCGAAAAGTGAATTTTAGGGTTTTTAAAGTGTTTTTTCTTGAATCTCTTTGTCTTTTCTTAATATTTCGTGCTAGGTTATATAAATATTTGTTAAATTTATCTAAACATCGATTTCCCACTATATTTTCACCCGCTTTGGAGAGATATTTCGTTGTTGTTTTATCATGCGATGGAACAAACATATGGAAAAGATCAATCTAGACTTTAAAATCTGATCAAGATGCAAATAAAATAGCCAGTATAACTTAATAAACTAAAACATAACTCTTTCTACCCAGATTTTTTTAGACTTCGTGCGAGAAAAAAAGATTTTGTCAAAGGATAATAACATAAAATTTCTACAAATTTTGCCCGACATTTACTTTCATATTTTTAAAGTTAAAATCGAAAACTTGCTGTTATATTACAACTGAAACAAAATTAATCAATGTTACAACTTATTCTTTGAAAAGTATTAATAAAACAGACGGAAAATACCTGATTCTTTCTCTGGTATAATCTGCTTCTTTTAACGGACGGCGAAAAACAGCAAAACTTTGCCTCGCACGCCGCAAAAAAACAATGAAATTTGAAGTAAGACTAAATCTATGAACAAGTTAAATAAAGATTTACATAGTCAAAACAAAAATATTGAAAAAAAATGAAGAGATTACCATAAAAACGCGTCTCAAACACTGAAATTCATTTTTCGCCATATAAAAATATAGCAGAATGATTTGTTTTTGCATAATAAGCCTCGTTTTCGTGCAGTTGAAGGCGCGGTCACTAAGTTTCGCAATTGGTCTATTAATTAACAATTATTCGCCGAAGGCGAGGTGATTATCGGTGAATAAAAACCGAGACGAAGTCGAGGTTTTTATTCACGATAATCACCGAGCCTGAGGTGAATAATTGTTTTAGTATAATTTCATAGGTGATTATTTAGAAAAAAATAAATAATTCACATTTTTTCGTCATTTAATTGACAAAACGGCTTCGGCCGCCATTTTGAAAATCGCTTAGGTGATTATCGTGTAATAATCACCTCAACGGCAACCAATCAGAGTGGAGAATTTTCAATAATCACCTATGTAATTATACTAAATATTGTTAGTATAATTACAAAGGTGATTATCGAAAATTGTGGCCGCTGATTGGTCAAGCGACCTCGGATTATTACGCGATAATCACCTAAGCGGATTTTTCAAAATGGCGGCGAGTGGTTTCGTCGAAGTGACAGATGAAGAAATAAATTAAATTTTAAAGAAAATACTGTACCTAAAAGCACGAAAGAAGTGACAAAATTTGGCTTAAAAATATTTCGAGATGGGAAACTACGAGATGGGGAAACTACTTCGCATAAAACACAGTTTTATTTAAGTTGCCGTACAATAGTTTAGACATTTGTTTACGTTTGTAAAAAAAGTATTTTCTACAACAGATTTGTTTCAACGACAGTCAGAATTCACAAATGAGTTTGAAGACATCAATATTGACGGAATAAACAAATGTTTATCAAAATTCTACGTTTCTATAAGAAAAAGTGATGGAAATTACTACAAAAAGCATTCTTGATGGCGATATGAACGGCCCTGGATATAGAAAGCTAAAGTCACCGCCGTACGAAAAAAGATTGAGATGTGTTATATTATTTTTTTTTCAAATAATCACCTTTGTAATTATACTAAAACAATTATTCGCCTCAGGCTCGGTGAATATCGCTGAATAAAAACCTCGACTTCGTCTCGGTTTTTATTCAGCGATATTCACCTCGCCTTCGGCGAATAATTGTTAATTAGTATAATTACATAGGTGATTATTGAAAATTCTCCACTCTGATTGGTTGCCGTTGAGGTGATTATTACACGATAATCACCTAAGCGATTTTCAAAATGGCGGCCGAAGCCGTTTTGTCAATTAAATGACGAAAAAATGTGAATTATTTATTTTTTTCTAAATAATCACCTATGAAATTATACTAAAACAATTATTCACCTCAGGCTCGGTGATTATCGTGAATAAAAACCTCGACTTCGTCTCGGTTTTTATTCACCGATAATCACCTCGCCTTCGGCGAATAATTGTTAAATAATAGTTAAACATCGGAATTCTGTAGTTTAATTAATTGTACTTTCAGGACCGTCCCGAGCGGTATCTGGTTGGGGTGAATTAATTTGGGGCCCCTTCCTTTCGGGGGCCCCCTCAAAAAAATTTTCCGGAAAGCAAAAATTTTCGGAAAATGTTGGCGCCGAGGGGAAGTTGTCGTTTCAGCCCTTTTTCTACCTCAATTTTTCAGAAAATTCCTTAATATTAACACGTTCCGCAATTCCAGCATTCTGGGCCCCCTCTGCGCAAGTTGGGCCCCCTTTTTTACTTTTCTTTCAGTAGTTCCGGCCATGCGTACTTTATGTTTGAAGTATGTAAAAGCAAACAATGGACCAGGAACTAATGGACCAGGAAGGCAGGATTATTTCAAACCCTTAATGTTGGTTCGGCGAGGCATTTTTTAAATATATTAAATGATGGAACGAAACACTAGTCAATAAATGCCAGTTCTCGAAGTGGAGCCATTTTATATTGGCATGCAGCGTTTGCTTTAAATGTTTTGCTTTAAGGCCGAGCCACACCGGACGCGATTCGACAACACGGCGCGATTTTTCGATTTTCACTGTCCGATAACTTTGATCCTGGTTTAAGTTTCCAAATATTTAGAAGCATTATAACAGTTTGAGTTATTTGGTCTACATATCTTGTAAAGTTTCTTTTCACTGGCTGTTTTATTAACTTTCAGAAACTGAAAAATCGCGCCGTGTTGTCGAATCGTGTCCGGTGTGACTCGGCCTTTATACATGCAAACTACGCGTACTTAGTACGATGTAATTAGTAGGTAGGTAGGTAGGTAATACTTTATTTAAAATTAACAGAAAGAAGAACACGCTAGCCCCATCAATTCTAGGCTGGTTTCCATGGGGGGCGTGTTTAGATCTTATAAAAATCATTAAAAGGAAAATTTAAACTAAATATTAGTACACACATACTGTACACGTTACTATATACAAATAATTAGGAAGCATGTCGCTGTCCAACAATTGATTTAAACGAATGAGGCGACTCGGCCAATTTTGCTTCGTTTGGGAGTTGATTCCAGAGCATAGCGCCGCTATATTTAAAACTTTTTTTAAGAAATTCTCGTTTCGGTTTAGGAATTGTTAGATCAGTTGCTGTGTTTCGAAGATGATAATTAGTTTGATCTATTTCTCTTCTCACGAATGACCCCCGGAGACCTGCCGCAGTGTGGTCGTTAAGTATTTTATACATTAATACTGACTTGGCACCAGACCGCCTATTTTCAAGTGTATCCCAAGAAAGCATGTTGAGAAGATCAGCTGAGCGAGTATCATAATTAGCACCCGTTATGACTCTTGCTGCACGAGACTGAAATCTTTGCAACTTGTCTCTTAGCAACTTACCACAAGTGTCCCAAAGGGGGGAACAATAATCAAAGTAGGGCTGCACAAGACTTTTATAAATCGATTCTAAGGTATGCATTGGAACAAAGGGCTTTATACGTTTCATAGCGCCAATAGCAGCGCTCGCCTTCTTGCATATCATTTCAATGTGACTATCCCAATTAAGGGTTTCATCTAGTTTTACTCCTAGGCACATTTGTGTAGCAATTCGTGATATGGGTTTTGCATTAGCCACAACGGGTTCCTCACACATTATATTATTAAGATTATACGGGGAGCCAATAAACATCATTTTACATTTTGATGGATGCATCTGCAGCCTATTTTCTTTAAGCCAGTTACAGACATGGGCAAGATCTGAATTTAAATTTACAACAAGTTCATTTGCATCGTAGGAAGATGAAAAGATTTGAGTATCATCCGCGTACATGCATGGATTAGTTGATTTCAAACAATCGGGCAAATCATTAATATATAATAGGAATAGCAGTGGTCCCAGTATAGCTCCCTGGGGCACTCCACAGGTGATAATTTTATTACTAGATAATTCTCCATTAACATTACATTGCTGTTCTCTATTTGTTAAATATGACTCAAACCATTTTAATTCTACGCCAAAAATTCCAAATTGCTCATTCATTTTATTTACCAAAATGCGATGGTTTATAGAGTCAAATGCCTTTTTGATATCTATGAACACAACCCCATTTAACTTTCCATTGTCCATATTTTCTAGCCACTCATCGCACATTTGGATGAGGGCAGTTACAGTTGAATGCTTTGGACGAAATCCAGATTGAAACTTTGTGCATTTTTTCCGCGTAGTACTGATTTAGGGCAAACAATTAATGCTTTTAAATATTTGTTCAGTGAAAATGCTTAGGTGCGTGAAGAATTAATTCTTGGTGGGCAATTAATAATTATTATTATATGGCAAGCATCACTTCCGGTGAAATGGCGGACTGTGATTGGCTGAGAAGCACTTTCAGCGGTCCATTATTTTCCCGTAATGGACCGGCGGTTCATTACGTAAAACCAAACGCGCACATTTTAAAACAAAACAGCAAAACTAATTGAAAATTTGAAAATTATAATTTAATTTGTTATTAATAAGATATCTGCGAATGGTTTTTAGTGGAAAAGAAGGAATACATTGCTATTTTTTGTTTTGTTCGACCAAATGTGTACCACGCTACTAATATGCATTTCAAATCGTGCATTTCTTGTTTGTTTCAAGTATAAATGCCTATAAATGCCATATAATAAACTTTTTATTAACCTCGTTTGCTCGGTATGTACAGAGAAATATCGGACCTCGGTCTTTTTGTACAAACCTTTGCGCAAAACACTTGTACTGAAAATAGAGTTGTAGTAGTATTCTGTATGTGTAGTAGTATTCTGTATGTGTAGTAGTATTCTGTATGTATAGTAGTATTCTGTATGTATTGTAGTATTCTGTATGTATAGTAGTATTCTGTATGTATTGTAGTATTCTGTATGTATTGTAGTATTCTGTATGTATTGTAGTATTCTGTATGTATAGTAGTATTCTGTATGTATAGTAGTATTCTGTATGTATAGTAGTATTCTGTATGTATAGTAGTATTCTGTATGTATAGTAGTATTCTGTATGTATAGTAGTATTCTGTATGTAATAGTAGTATTCTGTATGTAATAGTAGTCCCGTACTTTTGCAATGCCACTCTTTCTCATTTGGCATCTTATATTCAGATTTTATTTTACTTAGAATCGACCACGTTTCAGGAAGTTCTTTCTTTCCAAAGGTACAGTATAACTCCCAAGTCGACAACCACACTTTCACTGACAATACGCACTACCGAAACTAAAACTGTTGCAACGCCAATGGATTATGAGAGGTTCAGATTTGACTTCCACTGACCACTAGCTACCACTGCCGCTATCTTTCACAGGCTTAATACGCATTTGATTGGTTAATAGGGTAGAATAAATGCATCTGATTGGTTAATGGTAGCGGTAGTGAAAGTCGATGTCTGAACCTGTATGCTCAGTGTGATATAGGACATTGATATGCCAACACGTTGCAACAATCGTTCTGCATTTTACTATTTCAAACTCAAAACAAAGTTTTAACCACTGCCAATATCATTGCATCTTTTTAACCTCCGTAATGCAGTTGCATATTATTCTTTGTATATAAAGGAAACAAATACATTTAAGTAGTGATAATTTTGATTTTCAGATCTAAACTATCTTCATTGGCATGCTCCAAAGAGATCAAGGGAAGAATCAAGCGGTAATAATTATTTATATATTATGTTGATTTTTGCACGATTTATTTTCCTCATTTTTATGGTATGTGTTGATCACTTCTTACAACATTTTAACACAGATACAGTACAGGTACATTCACTATAATAGTTGTGAATCAATGAAAATTGGATTACCTTGATTTGATTCATACAACTTTTTTTGTCTGACTGCAGTGGCTGTAAACCAGTGATGCATGGACACGCAATATTGGAGATACTAATTAAAATTAGGTTTTATTCCCAGAACAAACCCGCTATTATAGACAATATTTTTATAACTTTTATAACTACTATTTTTATCTGTACATATAACTCCTAGACTACTACTTAGATTTTTACTGTAAATCCATTGTATTTTTACACTAAAGATGGATCAATAAAACTATTATTATTAGGTTGCCAAAAGATGTCGCTGCTAATCTCTTTTAGATTGTGACTGTTTTAGACTGTATTGAAATGAAATTTATACGTAGTGGTATAAAACAATATTTGACAACACACTAAAAAATAATGTATTCTCCTTTATCTGCAGTTCTCATATCACAAATCACTCAAGTTCTTGAAGGAAAAAAGACAAAACATTTTAAAGATATCCAAATTCCTGATGATTACAAGGTTGGTATGTTTCATGTCCTGAACGTCAATCAGCTATTGTACTAGCGAGACGTAAGGTAGTCACTAGCTTAGTAATGGACGCCGTAAATAAAGCTAAGTTTTGAGGTGAAGTTTTTTAGGGCATGCGCTGATTTGTTCTCCGTATTTGGAAAGTAGACAACCAGAACCGACTTTTCGTGTATCGTGACTGACAACAGGCAACCCAAGTTAGGAGTCTGGGACTCTAGGGACGAAGTTGTCAACATATGTACACTGTTAATTAAAAAGAGTCCAAATGACGCAAAATGAGTTGTTCTGGGGTCAATTTTACCCCCTCCGTCGTTTTGATTCTTTTGAATTTACGGTGTAGTCATGAGAATATAACTAGCATGTAGGACGCAACGCGGCGGCTAAACCAAACTCGTTCAAATAAATAACTTTCGGTTATCCGTTGTACAGTATGTGTTAATTAAGGCAGTTTTAGGAGGTTAATGTCTCTCCATCTCCCAATCTTATCAGCTGAAGGCTTTCGGCTTCTGAGTTCTGATGACATCACGTCTCAAAACATGGGTGCATAGAATTTGATTTATTTTTTCCCAGGTTTTGTCAATCTCGGTATTGTATACAACAGACGAAGGAGAACAAAGTTTAGACTTTATCTGTGAAGACAAGAAAGAATATGACATATGGCTCATTGGATTAAAAGTGAGTAGATATTGAGCATTTTGAAGTTGATGGATTCATGACAACCAAGTACAATAATTTTGAACATGTTTTCTCTTCCTATTCTGGTAAATGATTATAATCTCCGAAAAATTACATTCACGACCCAATATTTCCACTGCCCAGTTTGGTGTCTTCAGAGTTGATCTAAAGTTGTACTGAGGCGTAAAAAAAAAATACCTGTGGTTCCGGTTTCATATCGTGAAAAAATTAGGGTCGGTAGGTCGAAAATAAGTTTTGTTTTTGAATATTTTTTTCATCGTTTTGGCAGTTTTTTGCTGGGCGATTTGCAGTAGAGTCCCAACATCAATATTAACTAGAGATGCGTATTTCCTATGGACGAATTTAGGCAATTTGGTTCAATAATTAGTGTGACAACAGACGCCATTTTGGCACGCTGTACGAGCAGCCCGCAACCACCTGGAGAAAATAGGGTCGCACGGTCAATCGCGTTGAAAAAATAATAGGGTCGGCAGAAGAAAATAGGGTCGGTCTGGAACCGGAACCACAGGTATTTTTTTTTTACGCCTGATCCACAAGCGTACCTCAGATTCAGTATTTTGTGTGGTGAAGTAATCCTGCGAGATGAGAGACAGAGAGATGAAACGACGAGACAGAGGAAACACTAAGTCATGAATGTAATTTGTTTGTGGATGACATTTATTCACTTAAACCAGAGTAGCGAAATATGTCTGATCGTGATCATGTATGCATATACTTCAAAAACTCATTAATAATTCATGAATCAATAATCCAATCTTGAGTAAGAAATTAGTCACGTGCATACGTCTTTATACCAGCTAAAGAACACTTTATTATGCAATAATACAAAAGACGATTGTTATGCAAACTATATAAAGATTTTTATATAAAGATTTTTATATAAAGATTTTTATATAAAGATTTTTCATATCTGAATTCTATTACCTGAACGTATCTATTGTTTACAATTAATATTCAGATTTGACTTATTATGCCAACGTTTTTGAAGCCATTTAAAAAACTCGCAGGTCGTGTTTTATTAGGTCTAAAGCCACTAAAATAAAACACTCCTGCTTGTTTTTTAAATAGTACTTAAAGTACAGTACAGTACACATGTGTCATTATATATCTTCGATAATTGAGGCTTTAGCGGTGAATGGTATCCAAGACAAAGAATTTATACAAGAACTAATCACTGGTGATGAAGATCCAGACAGATCAGTCAAGGGCATTGTTTCAACGCTAGAAAGAAACGGTAGCAAGGTATACTATATAAATATACATACTAAGGCCTAAGCTAGAGATTAAGTCACATGGCCCGTTTACACTTGCAATTTTTGCAGCGATTTCTAGTGCGATTTTCTTCTTCTGATGCATGTGAAAGAGTAGATGAGTTATGAATGTTCTAAGTATACATACCCTCATCTGAACATTCATAACTCATTCACTCGTTCACATGGGCGTACCGGAAGGAAAAATTTAGGGGGGCGGAAAGAAAATTGTCCGACTTTTGGGGAATGTGCCCGACTAGTACCGAAAATTTTTTCCGGAAAAATTATTTTGGCGACCTCCCCCCCCCCCCGTCGCCAAAAAAATTTCGGTCAGTCAGTGTACCATTTTAGGGGTCAAAAAATTTTTCCGGACAACCAAATTTTTTCGGAACATAAGACAAATTTTCCAAAAAACACAAAATTACCACCAAATTTATTTTTTATTTTTGACAAAATTTACAGAATTTGTCCCATTTTTTAAATTGCAAATCAAAATTGCCCGACTGTTGATCGAATATTGCCCGACTACCCAACAAACTGGGGGGGGGCTACCGCCCCCCCCCCCGCCCGGTACGCCTATGCTCGTTCACATCCATCAGAAGAAGAAAATCGCACCTAAAATCGCAGCAAAAATTGCAAGTGTAAACGGACTATGTATTGATGTAATAAACGTAACCAAAGCAAAACTAAATAAAATTTCAACAACTACTACACTGATCATTGACTTGCACACATCGCCCAGCATTTGACGTTCAGAACCCGTTGGGAAAAACAAAAGTGTACGTGCATAATATATTATTCGTATTTTCATATTTGCCCCTTAATCCAGTATAGGTCATCAGTTTCGACCTCGATTTGTTTGTTTATTTAATATACAGTATATTGCAGAATAAAAATGAGTCAACGTATGACTGCAAAAAACACGAGTTTTTTTCTGCTTTTTGTACCCACGATTTGTTGTTTACCCTGTAGAAGGAGACTGATAACCGTACAGGCACAGGTACTGGAGGCACTTCAACAGTGCGTCAGAACGGTCAGTTTATCAATCTTATGGATATTTATTTTCGTCGTAGTTTAGTTTAGTTTAGTTTAGTTTAGTTTAGTTTAGTTTAGTTTAGTTTAGTTTATATACGAAGACAATAACCGCTGATACAAATACACGCAATTACCTTTTCTAGATAAATAAATCTCAAATCATTAATAATAGATCAAAATTAATTCACCTCACTTTAAGGAGTGATTTATTCGTATGAGATATCACTTCAAATCCTCCAATTCGGACTGGATTAGATTTCAAGTCCTCGCATTTTGATCCAGTGCTCGGCTTCGCCTCGGACTTGACAAAATTGCGCGGACTTGAAATCTAATCCAGTCCTCATAGTCGGATTTGAAATATTACGTAAAATACATGCGGGAAAGTGGCAGGGACACAGCTACAGTACTTGTAGGAGAGAGTTGTTCACAACTTCATATGGTGGTATACCAGGCCTAGAAAATATATTTCTCTTCCTGGCAGCAAAATCCGAAATTCCAAAAATAAAATTTCCGATGTAAGCCAAATATAAAACCAGGCAACGTCCTGCATACTCTATGTAGTTTTCAGAGAATGTATGGTGCCGCACATTGTGGTCAACTTCAATCTAGGCACAAGACAATCTCGACTTGCAAAATGCCTTTTGAATTTTCAAACAATAAGTAAATGTTTTTGACATTCCAGTGTATAAGATAACAAAACACTCCTGCGATGCTGGTGCTGCTGGACAGTTTCCAGCACTGCAGTATACACCACAGCCCAATTAAAAAGTACCTGTATGAAGTTGAAAGTTTTAAACCAGAACAAATACATGAATATATCGCCTTTGTATCCGCACTGTAGGTCTAGCTAACTGGAATGAAAATGCCACACTGTAAATCTCAAGGAGTCTATCTCGGAGTCTATAATCAACTCCAAATTCTGTCACTTATTCTGTCACCGTTTTTGACGTTTCTGGTGATCGAATATAACACTTTTGGAGTTGATTCAATTCCTTGAAATTTATAGTACATGTCATACTGATAGCAGCCAACATCTCAGGAAGATGTGTTTGTCAAATTATATAATATTAGTTATAAGTAAAGTCGATAGCTGAAATTAAATCAATAACTGATTTGACCATGTCATTTGTCATGTGTTTTATATGAATAAATAACTAATAGAATGGAATAGTTTTCCTATGGTTATGTTGATATTAAATACCTAAAGTAATTGTTTGCACTTCGTTAACATTTTAGCTGAATCATGTGATTTATATACATGGGGTGATGGCACGAGAAGCAAGCTTGGACATGGAGAAGAGATAGAAGAACACAGACCAAGGATTGTTGATGCTTTATCTAGGTTAAAGATTAAACTGGTAGCTTGTGGTGCTAATCATATGTTGTGTGTTACGGGTAAGAACTAATGCACTGACCTATATACTTAAAGAAAACAATTCGCAGTTTCGCTATATCATTGACATCACATTTTTGGTACATGATTACAATCACAAAATTAATAGCCGACATTTTACCTCTACGACTGAGGTTCGAGTCCTGCACTGTGTGTTTCTGGTTATAATTTAGTCTTTGTGAAGATTGCTTCCAGTTCGGTCACCGCTGCAAATATTCCTTAGTCCTGATACTCTGTTCCGTTATATGAACACAGGATCAATATAAGCTGAATATATTTCTCTGAATACATGATTCATAGCAATATGATGGATAGAGTAGTGTGTCTGCACGAACATGACAAAGAAAATATAGTTGATGACTTCGTGCATGTGATAATTTGTCAATAATTCGTATGTGTGTACAAGCAAAATACAGACGGATCGTTCTTCGAGATTAACTATCTGGTTAATTCTTCTGGGGCCGGTTGTTCAAAGCACGATTGGCGCTAACCCTGGGTTAAAATTTAACCTGCTGTTTTAGTTTATGCATTTCTGCATGTCTGTTTATTTCAAAACTTCCAAGAAGAAAACTCCTACTGGTTCAGACAAGATCTCTAAAGAAATATTTCCAAAATTATAAAGAAGATGTTGGGAAGTTTGCTTTGAATATCACGTTAACCCAGGGTTAGGTTAACCCAGCTTTGAACATCTGGCCCCTGAACATCAAACTATCAGCAAATACACTCTTCTGGAAACTACTTCGCCTTGACTATAGAACCTCGTTTTCGTGATTGATAACGTTGAGCTTTATTTATCTTGCTAATGATAACGTATACTTATATACTTTATATGAAGTACACTTTGACATTATTATCATAACTGTATGGTTTCGGTAACAAGATAGGATAAAGGGCCCTAAAGCAAAGGTTTCAGTCATGAAAACCAGGCTGTATATCCAATGATTTGTACTTTCGGGAATGGTGTATTGTCTGGGATGTTTTTCCAGGACCATTGCCAGTATATAGATGGTGTTATTAGAGACCTTACGATTTTAGGACGGCAACGCGACGGCAACGGCCACTGATACAATAGATCATTGAAAAGAATTGAGTAATTACAATATATGAATAATTTAGACATTGTTCTCGCTCTGTTTACAACGCCAAATCACAGATTTTCACGTCTTGATACAACGGCTGCATTCCAAGCCGCAACAAGTTCAACTTCAAACTGGGTTTAGCAGAACTCTTCCCAGCCATAAAACCCATGTCTTCAACTTCTAAAACTGTATTAAATTCATACGATTGATAATATACGACGAACTATCTTTACTACCATTTATTTGAAGGAGTTTGTTTTGGTCGTTGCCTTCCTAAAATCGTAAGGTCTCTAGAGATTCTAGCTAGTTCGTCAACATGTATTTAGCTTGTCTAAGACGAATGGTCCGTCAGACGGATAATGTATATCGATCCGTCTCTCTAGAATAATATTTTGTATGCACATTTATTTATGTCGTTCTAGTAAGTAGTACATGAGTAGTTTATCAATTTAGTGTCTATACAAGTCTATACATCTTATTAGATTGTGGCGAGACTCTTTCTTGGGGAGCTGGATCGAAAGGTCAACTTGGTCAAGGTCATCTGCGAGATAGATTCACACCATTACGGGTAGAGGCATTACAACAACAGAATGTTGTACAAATATCGTGCAATGAATATCATTCTGCTGCCGTAACAGGTAAAGTAACACTGAGTTGGGGCCCAGTGTAGGTTGTATTATGCAATATAAAATACCCTTGGTTCGTGAATTATACCTAAAATCTAGCAAAACCTCCTGTGGTCACGAGGTCAGATCCAGTAGCATCGTCAAGTAGATCCATCACTCCAAACGTCGAAGTATTTTTAATCTGTTCAGATGGTTCAAATTAACACGAACTACATGTACGGCAGCTTTAATATCGAATCCCATCCAATACACCTTTTCGATCGATAATTACGTCATGAATACGTTTTTGGCCTGGGATCCTCGTTTTCATGAATCGTGAGCCAATCGCATCCCGTCTTGATTCATGAAAACGAGGTTCCCACTTCCCAGGCCAAAAACGTATTCGTGACGTAATTATCGAAAAGGTGTATTGAATGGGATTCGATATTAAAGCTGCCGTACATGTAGTTCGTGTTAATTATCGTATTCTGGTCCGACCCGATTCACATCGATTAAAGAGTTAATGCTGAATAAGGATCTTTGTTCATTATTATTTTGTGTCTATATATAGATGAAGGCAAACTATACACGTGGGGGTATGGTAGTATCAAACTTGGGTATGAAACAGCGAATGAAAAACAACTCACTCCCAAAGTTGTTCAAAGTCTTACGTCATACACTGTTGTTCATGCGTCTTGTGGGAAAGATTTTACTCTCGGTAAGCGCTTTATTAACGTTTAAAACAGAAGAAAAAAGTTAGCAAACAACGGTGACTCTGAAAATGAATATTTTTATTATTAGCCAATTAAGCTGTGATGCGCCCTACTTTATTATTTTACTCTGTCTAGCGCCAGAGTCTTGTGCTTTAATGGGTTAATAAGTTCGGAGTTGTCACTATTTAGTCTTGTATAAACAAATATACTGCGCGCATGCTATTTTGTCGACAGAAAATACACGCACACGACACCAAAGGTTTTGTTAGGCTATCGTTTCAGTCAAATTACTCCAAAAATATGTGCAGTGGCGATTCTAAATTAATATAAATCGTCATCGCACATACTTTTGTACTATGGTATTATTTTTCCTTATATAGCGTGCACGAGTGATGGTCAATTATTTGCTTTCGGCAACAATGAATTTTATCAACTTGGTCTTGGTGATAATGTACCTCGTCGTGATCCAACTTTGGTTGAGTTTGAAAATCTTGAAGATGAACATGTTGTACAAGTTGATTGTGGAGATTACCACACTGCCGCCATATCTGGTGAGACATAACTGTGTATGTGATTATGGTAGGGTAAGTTATGATAGGGTAGGTAGGTACGTTTGTAGGTTGTGGTTGGCTGGTTAATTGATTGGTTGGTCGGTTGGTAGGTAAATAGGTATGCATGCAGGTACTGTAGATAGGTAGATAGGTAAGGACGGGTAGATTGGTAGGTAGATACATGTAGGCCGAGGTAGATAGCCACAATCATGGACAAAACCATCTGCGACACTTTATTAAAACATTTCTTTTACTATTAGAACGAAATAATTTACTCGTTTGCCCCTTCGCTAAAAAAAATGTTGGACGTTTTAACCGTATTCTGCGATTGCATTCGAATGCAATCAACATTGAATGGTGGGGATAAGGGAGAGTGTTTTCTAAATTTGCGATAATATTACGAAATTTTGTCAAATAATTGGAAGTGTCGCAGATGTTTTGTCCAGGATTGTAGGTAGGGATTGTATAGGTAGGGATCATAGGTAGGTATAGAGAAGTGAGCATGCATGCAGCCAGTTGGATATGTACAGCAGGTACTGTACTGAGGTGTAGGTAGGTAGGAAAGTAGGTAGGCAGGTAGGTAGGTAGGTAGGTAGGTAGATAGACAGGTAGGTAGGTAGTATAGGTAGGTAGCATGTAGACAGGTAGGGAGATAGGTACAGGTAGGTAGGTAGGTATATAGGAGGTACGGTAGGTAGTATAGGTAGGTAGATAGACAGGTAGGTAGGTAGTATAGGTAGGTAGCATCTAGACAGGTAGGTAGGTAGGTACAGGTAGGTAGATATATAGGAGGTACAGTAGGTAGTATAGGTAGGTAGCAGGTAGACAGGTAGGTAGGTAGGTACAGGTAGGTAGGTAGGTATATAGGAGGTACAGTAGGTAGTATAGGTAGGTAGCAAGTAGACAGGTAGGTAGGTAGTATAGGTACAATAGGTAGCAGGTAGACAGAAAGGTATGTAGGTAGGTAGGTAAGCATATAGGTACAGTACAGGTAGTAGGTAGACAGATAGGTAGGTAAAAGGTAAGGTAGGAAGGTAGGTACAGTAGATAGGAGGGTAGGTAGGTACAATTGTACAAATTAAATTACTAATCATGGAATTGTTCGTAATTTCAAAATTTGTTCTGTGTAAATATTTAGATCAATTATTTTACATTTCAGATGGTGGTAATGTATGGATGTGGGGAACAAACGAATTTGGCCAACTCGGTACAGAAGATAATTTTACGATGATCAGCAAACCTTGTAAACTTCAAATTTCAGAAGATGACAGGTGATTTAGACATTTAGTGTTGCTTCATATGTTTAAAATAATATAGAACTGCATCAAGTACTGGTATCTATTAACCTCAAGCGCTCTATACCGTGTCCTGTATTGAAACCATTGGCATCTGTATAATGGCACCTGATCGAGTATATCACTATAAAGATTTGTGCAGAAGTATAGTTTTGTAATTATCCCAGTTTAGCGTGGTAGGTTGTTGCAAGTGCATGTTTAAAAATATATTGTCAATAAAGTTTTGTGAATGTTAGGTTACCTAATATTATATGTTTATCGGAACTTATTATTAGCATGACAAAATTACTGGATGCTGATTGGTTGAGAGGAGTACAATTATTTCATTAATTGTACTGCAGTACAATTAATGATTTTTCCAAAACAAACAAAATGGCGGAAAGGTATTTTAAACACAAATGTGAAATGAAATTGCCCTAGAGGAACTAGATGAAAATACGAACAAAAGCACCAAATTTTGCTTGAACAAAAGAACTAAATGAAAATACAAACAAAAGCACCCAAGTTTTGGTTGAAAGTCTGGCAGGACTCGGCTTTGGCGAGAGAATATGATGTTGACATTGAGAAGTACGTATCCAATTTTGTCATGCTAATAATAAACAAGTAATCATGCGATGTTGCTCGTACAATTATGGTTAATAGTACTCGTGATGTTTGGAAATTTGCCAAATTGGATTCGCCCCGGCGGCTCGTCCAATTTTGGCAAAATTTCCAAACATCACTCGTACTATTAATCCCTAATTGTACTCGCCATCGCATGATTACCTGTACTTATTGATGAAACTTATTTATGGGAAATATAAATTACAAGATATTACAAATTATAGCTCAATAATTTAATAGAGTCACTTCACACAGTGTATCAGTGTTACACGGCGCATATGGCTCTAATGAATGGCAGAGTGAGTCAGAGGCCGCGGAAGCATTTCAAAAGTGGAGGGGCATTGACCAAAAGGGGCATTTTTGTATATGACCAAAATCAAACGATTTTATGACGTTCACGAGCCGAACGAAAATTTTTGAAAATATAGAGTCTCTTTAACGTTGGAAATGACCTTTACAGAGTCTTTACTACAGCGAAAAGGGCATTTTCTTTCCAGAAAAAGAGGGCGTTTATTCAAGAAATACTTTTTTCGTTCTTTAAATGGGGCATTTAAGCCCAGAAAAAAGGGCACTTTTTTCACTTTTAAAAAAGTGGTAGGGTACATGCCCCCATTGCCCCTCCCCCCCGGTTCCGCGGCCCCTGGAGTGGGTGTAACTAGACGTTTTGTAAAAGCTTGTGAAATCCATTATTTTTTAGTTCGACTGCTCTGATAACAAATGTTAATTGTGGTAGTCGACATACAGCTCTTGTCACTTGTAAGTTTTCCATCTTTGTTTTTTTTCTTCTTATAATGTACCAAAGTTTAATCACAATCACATTGAAATTCGAACTGACTATCGTTTCCTTACTTTTCAATAAACTTTAGTCAATGGTTCTGTGTACTGTTTTGGAGACAACACATATAACCAGCTGGGAAAGAAAAACACAGTAGATGGTCCAGCAAAATGTAATAGACCTGAAAGGATAAAGTTTCCATCTGGTGTAAAAATCAAGACAGTATCTTGTGGGGCTTATCACACTGCTGCTGTGTCAGGTATATGTTAATGTAACTTTTATTGGCAGTATTTTATAAATTTCAAGCCTGTTCTCCAGTCCTGGCCGAACAAAGCTTCTTGTAGAGACTGGAATACGTCGAGTGTTTACATTTGCATGATTTACAGTATAAAGTACTGTATTTCCATGAAAACGTACGTACAAGATTAAGAAAAAATATATAATTTTGTAGTTTTATACCAGTTTTTCGCTATTTTCCATAGATCGACCTAATTTTAGTGGTTGATTTCAGAACCACGCAATAGAATTTCTGAATGTGTATTTTTTCTCGACAGAAAAGGGTGAGATATTTACCTGGGGTAATGGTTCTGATGGTAAGCTTGGACACGGTGATGATTCCTCAAGGTAAAAAAAATGTTCACCTGTGGGATTACAGGATGAAAAATATGGAAAATATTGATCGTGTAATCCCACTACATTGAAACGCAACTTTCAAGATTATATGAAAGAAAATGTTCAGAGGTAGAGAAGTTCAGGTAGCGCGATCCAGACCGGGAAACGTGCCAATAATCTGTTCCTGGGTTCCTGAAGTTGCTTTTTTAAAATGTTCCACAACAGTGCGTGAATAATAGAGACTTTAAGATTGACGTTAAACGGCAAACTTCAAATCGTATTTTCAGAACAACTGTTAGCTGTTCGAAGTTAGGACAATTTGTGCATTAAAATTGAAGCATGAAATACTGCATGTAGCTACTTAGCTGTCCAAAACGTGTAGAACTTATCTTCAAATTTGGTGCATAGATGCTACAATCCTACAAGAGTATATTTAGTCTTTACACAAAACATTTACAATTTTGCATATATGGCAGCCATGGAACGAATAAAAACAAAGAAGGCATTGAACCTTCTGCCATTCCAATGCAGGTTATTTCATGACATGTCTACTTCTTTAAATAACCTAGGTTCCAACCAACGCAGATATCAGAATGCTTTGATGGAAAACGGGTGATGTCAGTGTCGTGTGGTTCTGCTCATACTGCATGTACAGCGGCAATTCGTCCAAGAGGAAGTTTGGTTAGGAAATGTATGGGTTGTCAGAAGAAATTCTCAATAATACAGGTACACATTATATAGTGAAAGGCTTGAGTGATTTTTCGCATGAAATAACTTGCGAGTATTTGTGGTTTGCAATCAGTCCCTTGAGATTTATAAGACAAAGACATGTCGGCCATGTTGGAGGAAAGCACACTCCAAATACAAGAGCTGCTAATGATATTCTTTGGTTAGCGTTCCTCCATGACGCTAGTAGTATACAGAAGAGAGGTTCTGGACCCAGTAGAGCTCCACCGCTGACGTCAACAGTATCAGATTTCATGTTATTTTAATGGGGTTTTTTATTGTTTAGCAACTTTGATTAGGGGTGCGCGGAAAGCGTGACTCACGGTGTGACTAACGCGTGACTCACCCATTAATGAAACATGATAATATGGGCAAATTAGCTGTTGCTATATAACAAAACCGCGTCGGATGACATAAACACACAGATATCTATTATTTAGAGTATTTTATTTATTTTTAAACGTATACACAGATTCAGTAAAATTTATTTCAAGGTAATATCGTAAAAATAATTTTAATCTTTGCTTGGGCTCGTCTGCATGTGGGATTTCTCTCTCCCCTAGATCGCCTTCTTCATGACTATACATGTAACTATGAATATGACTATATGCGTAACTATAACTACATATTGTTATGGCTATGACTACATGACTATACGACTACATATGACTATGACTATATGACTGTATGAATATTATTGCCATGATTATATGACTATACGACTATATGATTATATGATTATTATGGCTATGACTATATACCCCAATGGGGTTTTAGGGTACACCAATGGGGGGCGGGTAGACGATGACTATAATCTATATGACTACAGGAATATGACTACATGACTATGACTACGACTATTTGACTACGACTATATGACTACATGACTATGATAAAACGACTATATGACTATATGATTATGACTGTATGATTATGATTGTATGATTATGCCTATAGTCATAGACACCTCCTCTCCTCCTCCCCATTTTCTTCTCCGTCTCGTCTTCTCCTCCTTTTCTCCTCCTTCTCTCCTCCTCCTTTTCTCCTCCTCCTTCTCTCTTCCTTCTCTCCTCCTCCTCCTTCTCTCCTCCTTCTCTCTTCCTTCTCTCCTCCTCCTTCTCTCCTTTTCTCCTCCTCCTTCTCTCCTCCTCCTTCTCTCCTCCTCCTTCTCTCTTCCTTCTCTCCTCCTCCTTCTCTCCTCCTCCTTCTCTCCTCCTTCTCTCCTCCTTTTCTCCTCCTCCTCCTTCTCTGCTCCTCCTTCTCTCCTCCTCCTTCTCTCCTCCTCCCCCCTCTCCTCCTCCTATTCTCCTCCTCTTCTCATCCACTTCCTCTTCACCCCCGTAACACTCTATTGGACGTTCTCCGAGCACCCCCAATGGGGCGCTTGGGTGTATTGGTATGTTTGGGGATACCCAATGGGGTGGTGAGGATGAGAAGGGGGAGAAGAGGAGAAAAAGACGAGGAAAGAGGGAGGCGGAGAAGAGGAGGTGTAGAAGAGGAGGAGAAAAAGGGGAGAGAATAAGGAGAAAAGGGGGAGGAGAAGAGGAAGAGGTGACTATGACTATAGTCATAATCATGCACTTATAATTATACAGTCATAATCGTATAGTCAGTCATATAATCACAGTCATGTAGTTATATAGTCATAGTCACGTAGTCATATTCATATAGTCATATAGTCATAGTCTTATATTGACCCAGATACCTCCTTGGGGTACCCCCAAACACCCCATTGGTGTACCCTCAAATGCCCCATTGGGGTGGCCGCAAACACCCCCAATTGATCAGGTACCCCCATTATTTTCACGATATTACCTTGAAACAAATCCTACTAAATTTGTGTAACGAAATAAAATGCTCGAAATAACAGATGTCTGTGTGTTTATGTCATCCGACGAGGTTTCGCTATATAGCAACAGCTAATTTGCCCATATTGTCATATTTCATTCCGTTTGTAATGGGTGAGTCACACCGTGAGTCACGCTGGTTAGGGTTGGCCAATCAGCGCGCGGCCTCCATAAGCAAAGCGCAAGTCACGCGTTAGTCATACCGTGATCAAAGTTGCTTTACAATAAAAAAACCCCCATAAAAATGCCTAGAGAAGGGATGCGTTCAGGTCATAGAGTATAAACTACAAAACACATGAATGAAAGACGTGTATCATGCAGTCTGCCACTTTCAGGATTAGCCTTTCTTAAGCCATGTGACCAGACCTTGTCCGCCATGATTGGTTGGCAAACTGGGTGAAGTAAATAATAAGTACGTAATAATAATAATAATAATAATAAGTAATAATAATAATAATAAGTAAGTAATAATAGTAAGTAATAGTGTTTAGTACACGATAGTGCTGTGTTTTCACTTCACTAAATTCACTCCATTGCTTGTTATACCAATCGACCGCCAATGGTTACCGTCCACTGTCCCGTGCGGTTTGCCACCCAGAAATGGCGGGCAAGGCGTGGTCGCAAGGGTTAGAAGGCCCTATACAAAGTTTGACAATTTTATAAAATATTTATGTTATTGTTTCATGTGGTGCGCGACAGCATATGCAACATCAATGACCTTCATTGCCTTCACGTTCACGTAAATGATTAGGAGACTGGACATGTTTGCGCAAGTGTTCCGTTGAATATTCCAGACTTTTATATTTTTTGTATTTATTCAATTTAGGCTCGATGTCATTGTCATCGTTGTAATGGGACATTTTGTTCATCATGTGCACCCAAACGACCACGTCGTCTTTGTGACAAGTGTTTTAAAATTGTGCAGGAAGAAGAATCTTAGAAATTACGAAGAATATATCTTTAAGTCTTCCTCAATCTGTACATGGTGAAAACCAAGACACCAGTACCGTATTTACTCGTTTGAGCGCCGCGGCGTTTGAGCGCCGGAGCTTCAGATGCGGCACTCATTCGGTGGGGGGGGGGGGGGCGCTCTTTAAAAAAATTTTATTTGTGAATTATAACAAGAACTTTTAACAATAAAATAAACAAGTTTTAAATGTTTTTGTCGCTAAATGTCCCCATTTTGACGGCGGAAAGTTTTTACACTGTTTAGTGCGGCGCTCTTTAAAAAAATTGGTCTCAAATGCGGCACTCATTTCATTCGGGGGCGGCGCTCAATCGAGTAAATACGGCATACCAATTTCATAATATAATACCACAGTGATAATACAGATGGGTTAAATATTTTTATAACCTTGAAGGTTATGAGGCCAAGAAGGCTTATATTAAGATGACCAAATTATATAGCAACCAGTATTTAAAGCAAACAATAAAATCAAATGTTCACTTGGATCTCAGGTATTTTTTCGAAAAGTTTTGCTGTCCTATATAAATTGACAATTATCGTTAACGTTTTCAGCAGATCGGCAAGTTCGTGCCGGAGTTTAGGGAGTTTTAACGGCTGCATGAAAAAAGAATATTTAAACTCATCTGTTATGAAAGTGGTCCCTAAGTGCCCTGGAGCCAGTTGTTCAAAGCTGGATTAGCGCTAACTCTGGGTTAAAATTTAACCCGCTGTTTTCGTTTGGGTACATCTGCAAATCCGTTTATTTCAAAACTTTAGAAAATATTACTCATATTGATCCAGATTTCTGGAAAATTCTCCATGACCATGTTTATAAGCAAGCTGTTGGGAAGATTCTCTAAAGATTTTCGTTACCCCAGAATCAACCCAACTGACCAGCTTTTGAACAACTGACCGCTGGTGAAAATAGAGCATTTAAGGGAATTCACCCTTCTGGAAAGTACATCGTCTTGACTGCCTCCTGTCCTACAAACATTTATTATTAGCTTTAGAGCCCTTTATCTATCTCGTGATACGGTAATAATTGATCAAATAAAAACATTAACATATTACCAGGGACCCGCGGAGCGATTTTATGATTGGGGCCGATGCCATGCCCCCCCCCCCCCAAATGTTGTGAATTATATGCCCGGAAGGAAAGTGCATTTTCAGGCTTTCGGCTATTGCACACAATAATTCTGATAGATTTCTGAAAACACATGTTTACTGTAAATGATCGAGAAAAATTAGTAGAGAATTATAATATAACGTAATGCACGCATCACTTTTTCATTAATACTTCGACAATTAATAGTGCTATTTCTTTTCAGTTCTAATATTATTTCAGTACTAATAAAGTTTTTATAATTATGCAATAAGTTTTAAGTTTATTAATTAAAGTGTTAATATAAATATTAAATAAATTAAATGATTGATGACAGTTTTATTATAACACTGTATACATGTATTAGAAGTGTATGACCACAAAGTTTGCACACATTAAAGGGTAATCTGCATAGAAACAAATAATTATCAAGGGTGGGTTGACTACAAAATATTTGTAGTTCGCTATAACTACAGCTACTTCAAAAATATGTAGTCAGCTACAACTACTGCTACTTTTGAACAAAGGTAGTTCGCTACTGACTACAGCTACTGCTTAAAAAATGTACGAACTATTTCGCTATTTCGCTACGCTATATTTTTTAGTTTTATTGTATTTGGAGCAGATACTAACTCAGGCTAAAATGTAACCTATAACAAATCGACTTACGAGTAGCAACAGTAAACACAAAGTGTGCAAATTGACTATTGATTTTAAGCAAACCCTGTCTCAATATCGTGCTATTCTATCAAGTTGCTAACAATTTCAAAAAGTAGCGAATAGCGATTCGCTGTTTGAAAAGTAGTCAACTACTTGGCTACTTTTAGGCAAAATGTAGTTCGCTATAACTACAGCTACTGTTTTAAAAAAGTAGTCAAAAACTACTGGCTACTTGAAAATTGTAGTTCGCTACAGTAGCGAACTACAACTACTTCGCTACTACCCACCCCTGATAATTATCCCATTTTTTTCGGAATTGTATTATGTACATTTGCAACACATAAATTAAGTAACACATAAATTTAATAAAGCTGCCAAATTTGAGTCAAATTTTGACTTTCATCCATCAAGGAGAGGTGCATAAACTTGTCACTGGAGGACTGCAACAATTCTCAGGAGGTGCAAAACAATCTCTGGGGACGGTCTGGTTGGAGGTGCACACCTCCCTGTGGACACTTCTCAAAATATGGGTATGCAAATATCTGGTATGAATAACAAATGCATGTAAGGTTGGAGGTGCATGTCCCCCAATCTCATAGTAATTCACATAATTTTTGAAACCTTGCTATTCATGCCATATTTGTTTAATTATGGTCAAAATTTGTACAATTTGAGGTGCTCTTTCAAGTAATTGAGTTCATTTTTTAACTTCAACTTTAAATGTTACTTTTTAACACTTTGTCCGAGTATTTTCATCAACTTGAGAATGGAGAATAACATAATGCAAGGTGAGCTGCTTGCCAATTGTGGAGACAAAAATTACACATTCACAGAACAGACAAGCATTGCATGTCTGATTAGGTCAGTAGCGTGAGGCGGTTTCTATAGAAAACCGAAAACTGACCAAAAAAACTGAGTAACTGGGTTTTTTTTTTAAATATGTTCGAAAATCGAAACTACAGTAAACAAAGACACAACACGCTACTCAGTACTCACGCAAGATATTAAACGTAAAATATTTTGAAGACGTTATATCAAATTTCAAACAAAATCTCTATAGTTTTTCGTGTGTAAATGCCAAAACTTGATTCATTTGCAACAAACTCTTATAAGACTAGTATGGTTCAATTTTAGTAAAATACCGATTTTCGTTTTTCCTGGTTTTTCTCCAAAAGTAACATCGAGTATTTTTTTTCGGTTTACCGAAAAACTGCCTCAACCTAAAGGCCAGTTCTCTAAATTAATCAGGAAGAGGCTAATGAGTGGGCAGCCACTGGTCATGGTGTGTGACCATCATGGGATGCAACTACCACGGCTTGGGGGGGGGAGACTGAGCCACTGAGCTAGGGTGGAGTATTGCGGAGGGAGCTACGGCATTGTTGTGGTAAAACAGTCTTGTGGCAGCAACAGGGATGCAAACAACATCAGTAAATTAAAATTAGTCATGTCAACAAATACATTTACAGGTTATCTCCTTTCAAAACACTGTCACTGCACAAGTTAATACCCTTTCCCAAAGCTCCAAATATTCTTCTAAATACTGTACAGGCTTTCTGCGAAGACAGCGACCATGCAAAATCATCCCTGTACTTTCTTGCTCCTTGTTTAAAATCTTTATAAAAACTTCTTTTCTTTGCCAGATTGTTTCTGTTTATGTCTAGGATTTTCCTTGCAAAGCACACGCAGAACACCTCTCCTCTTAACAAAACGACAATTACTGCATCGCAATCTCAACGAAGTTCTCACTTTATAAGTTCTTAAAGTCATCAACGATAAAGCAAAACCTTTCTCGTACACTTGTTTCAGCAAACGTCGACCATACATTAAATTAAACATGATTTATTTCAGTGAACTTTCAGTATAAAACAGTGGTATAAAATCATCAAAAAGGCTTCGGAAAATGCAATATAATGTTTCGGAAATGATCGGAGAACGTCGTAAAACAACAGTTCTTAAATACTTTCCTTAAACTACTTCCTTAAATACAGGAATTTTACACACTGTTTAATTAATTTTGTCGGATTTGTAAATTTGTTGTTGCAGCCGTTATAAGTTGCAGTAGTTTTGGTATTTCCTGGTACCTGTTTTTCATTCCCCCCCCCTATAAATGCACTGGGTTTATGCGACCTATTTAATAGGCTAACATTTTGAAAACATTTTCCTGTTGGACACTTTATGGTGGACACCCAAATTAGAATATTAAATCTCATAGCGTCTCCTCTGCACGCATCTCAAAATGGCTCAAACCGACCTACATTTATAGGATTAGAATAAGAATTTTTCTGGTAAATTTCACAAACTTTGAGTTGTTAAATAATATTATAAAATAGGTAAGGAATTTTGGAGTTCGTATCAAGGAATTTTATTGGTTGTCCCATTAAAAAGAGAAAAGATCAATTATTCACATTCCATTGAGTATTCACTTTTACAATAAAAAGTTGCGTTCATGGTAACCGTAGATTACTAAGCGTAAACAAATGCTGTTCGGTTAAGAAATAAAATTGACCAAAGAACACCTCGCTATGCCGCTTTCTACGCCAAAGTACCAGCTAGCACGATGTGTAAAATACGGACCGCCGGAACGATCTGAAGCAGAACTGAGAAAGTTGGAAAAATCTTTCGTTTTAGATTGCGTTTTTGTGGGCACGCTTTCTGATGATTCTGGCCGTGCTAATCCTAAAATGGCGACCGCAATCCCACCATATAATGGGCAGAGAGACAAGTTTGCTAGAGGTTACTTTGAGTGTCCTACCATACAAAAAGTGCTGAAAAAAACTGGGCAGGTAAATAATTAAATTATCAATAAATAATAGTGTTATGTTTTTTCATAGATTTTTTCGTATTTATAAATACTCACTGACCTGATATTTAATATTAACGTTTTTACTGTGGTAACTATGGTGATGAATGATGATCATTGATCAAGGTGTTTTTTATATAGAGTTAGGACTTTAAATGGGCTATTCCAATTATTACTGCACCCCCCCCCCCCCCTGGTGAGGAACCCCTTTCTCATGTCGGTACTCCCCTGGAATTTCCGCAAATTTTCATGCATAATTTACCCCTTCCCATGGAATTTCCTTGTAAAAATTACCCTTCCCCATTCAATTTTAAATTAGGCCTTCCCCATGGAATTTCCATTTAACTCCCGGAATTTTACTCCCGGAAATTTCCCTCTAACATATGTCCTCCCATGGAATTTCCATCCCATCAAATTTACCCCTCCCTTTGGAAATTCCATGTGAGAATTACTCCTCCCCTTGGAAATCCAGAGCCTGAATGCCCCCTTCCCTGGAAATTCCAGGGTTAATGTATTCCCTCCCCTGGAAATTTAAAGTTAATTAATGCACCTCTCCCCTGGAAATTCCAAGGTTAATACACCCCCTCCCCTGGAAATTCCAAGGTTAATACACCCCCTCCCCTGGAAATTCCAAGGTTCCTCAACATGGGGGTGCAGATAATAATTGGAATAGCCCAATAGGATGATGGGTGAGGTTTGAGATGTGTGATATGGTCATTTGGCATTAGAGATAGGGTTGCAATATTTTGGGTTAGGGATGGATTTCACTCCAGTTCTCAACTTGCGACTAAAGACAGGAATCCAGTCCGACCCTGACTCGTCCCCAGTCAACTCTGTGAGCACGTGCGGGCGATGTGTTTTCCAATTCACCACGCGTTGCCTGTGCATGCTCACAGAGATGACGAGTCAGAGTCCGACCTGCATATCATGCAGGCGTTTTTGGGAACCCCTCAGTGGAGGCCCTACTCTAAACCTAAACATAACCTCATCCCTATAACCCTACCCTAACCCTGTCCCTAACCAGTGATATTTTCCAGGGGGAATATCCTCCCACTATTATCACTGGGGGAATGGCATTCTCCCTAACAAAACTCAAACATGAGGGAACAGTGTTCCTCCCGACAGGAGTGAACAATGCCGGACAGGCAGATGAAGCTAAATATATATATGTATATATCTGCAGACATGCATGTTTTGGCATTCTACGAGTCATCAGTGCAGCTTGGTACACGTCTAGATATGTGATGACCACCATATTTATACTCACGAGCTTGCTCTCACCAAACGCATGTGGTACAACACAGTGACATCAACTCACCAGACATGCACAGAGTATCATGGGGCCAAAGTGCTTAATTAAAAGTGCTTTGAATTAAGTGACCATACCCAATTAAGTAACCATGCCCATTACCCATTAAATTTTTACAAGCATTCCCCCACTTCTAAAATTTGGAAAATGTAGTGTGTCTTTAACCCTTTCCCTTACCCTTTTCCTACGGAATACAATACTCTAGTGGCAAATTTTTAAGTTACATATTTCCACCCTGTATGTATTTCCCATAAAAATGGAAACCCATTGTATATGTTTTCATACATGTACACATTAGTATGCAAGTGGTGGCTGTTTTGTTGCCAATTTCTGGTACCGGTATTGCGATGATGTCTTGCATCTCCAGAGCGTTTTGCATTGTTTCTTTAACAGGGGCAGTATGATCAAAATTTTTATTTTCTTAAACGAAAGTGCTCGTAAAACTGTATAATAACTTGTTTTGAAGATTTTTGTTCCCATGCTTAGTTCTTGAGATATTTCATTTTGTTTGTAACCATGTGACATCATTTACTCATGCAATTACATATATAATGAGATATCAGTAATTGTTGTGTATCTGCTATTTTTATCAAAATATTTCGAAAGATGCGGCGCGTTTGTTAATTTAACCTGCATCATTAAGCATACTGTGTTTTTTAACAAATCGATCAAAAATAGCAAAGATACACAACAATTACTGATATCTCATTATATATGTAATTGAGTAGATGACGTCACATGGTTACAAACAAAAGAAATATCTCAAGAACTAAGCATGAGAACAAAAATCTTCAAAACAAGTTACGATACAGTTTTACGAGCATTTTCGTTTAAGCTTTGGTTTAAGAGAATAAAAATTTTGATCATACTGCCCCTTTAAAACTAACAAATGGTTTCCTTATGCCTGCTTATCAACCTTGTTCCCAGGCTCTTATCTCTTGGGGAGGATCTGCTAGTAAGGGGAGGATCACATGATCTGCTAAAATCTACAGATTTTCAATCTGCAGATTTCTAAGTTATAAATTAAAGTATAAATATAAATCATCAATTAAAAATCTGCTAGATTTTAGCAGATCATGTGACCAGCTCCTACCAGGGTCTTTCCTCCCAGACTAGTCCCAAGTCCTCTGTGCACGCTTTTGATTTCCGTGACGTCACCGAGCGAAACGCGCGCAAACCTCATTAATATGCAGAAACGCGCAATAGGCGTACTACAAGAGGTAAGAGCCTGGGAACGAGGTCGCCTGCTTATCAGTGGCCTGGAGTGGGCATAAAGTTTGAGTTTAGGGTTAAGGTTAGATCTTGTATTGATCATCTTATGATATCCTAACTTAACAATCCTGACCTGAACAATGTGAGCTCATCAACACCAGCTGGTTAGCTAAACCCCACATACTATGAGGAAAACTCCCAAAGAACATTTCACTGTCATTATTTGGTTGCTGCATAGTAGCTAGTGTTTTTCATTTGCCTTCCATTGACCAATGACCAGTACATTATCTCATGACATCAGTGGCAAAGCTAGAGGTAGGGGGCAGGCATAGTCACACTCACCCATACACACCCTCTTAACAACTCCCTCTTAACATTTGGAAATGTTCAGTCTTCACTCCGTATCAAAATTCCTAGTCAGTTAACTACTGCTTGCTATCAAAACCACTTTGTGATGATGTAGGATGTGAATCAAGGAGACTCTCTGTGTGGAAAACAAATGGATCGATTTTACATAACTGGTAGCATGGGAACAAACATCCATTTAAGAAATCAGAATGGAGCAGGTAACTTCAATACTGCTCGTACCTAGGCCTCTTATTGTTTAGTGTCGTTTTAATCTTTTTTAACATTTTTAATTAAAATTATATGAATATACAGTATAACATTGATTTTGACATCTATAGTCCTAATAGTTTTTGCAATTATAGTCTGCCTCGTACCCACGTGTGTGTCTCTTGCGTGAGCGCGAAAATGGACCGCGTGGATGAATTTGATTTTCAATTTTTCTTCCTCGTGTGTCGTCCCGCGTGCGCTTGATGCAGTGAAATGCCTGGGCTGGCTGGGCAGAAGGCACTTTTTTATTAGAAAATCTATGTCTGCATAATTATGTAATAACTCTTAAAAGCCTTTGAAATTTGGGGAGAGTTCATTAGTGTATTATGTATCGGATTCGTAATTGGCCTCGTAATGAAGTTGACAAAGAGTAAATTGGATATGCCCTTTAGAAACTTGTCTCTTTTACACTTTTTATTAGGAAATTCCCAGGAAGTTATAAGAGGACACAGTATGTTCATGGAAAGTCCAAAACCAATAATTGGATACCATGGTTTGTATGGGTTTAGACGAAATACTCCCTGGCTTCGCCAAAAACCTTCGGTATTCCTAGGTAAGTGTCCTGAATCATAAGGTGGCTGCCATGGACGCCCTTGAAAGCCTTCGACTCGATCAGGTTGAGCTGTGTCCTTCGTCAGTTCAGCTTAGCTCTCAGCTGCAAGTAAGGATGGTTAAGACATCTTTCTCTTCCTAATTTCAAAAAGAAATTGAAACTTCAAATAATTAATGGCTACTAAAATTGTTTGATTAAAAGTTTGATATTTATTTCTTTTGGTATTTCTTTTGTTGTTTCTTTTCGTTTTTTTGCATGAGCCTTTATTCATTCATATTCATTTACATTGGTTTAGAAAAATCGTGTGTATGTGTGTTCTGTGTTTGTTTATATTTATATTTATTGATAATTTATGTCCGTATCTAACTTCTCCAACTCTATAAAATTATTACTTTTCATTATAGAGGTCACCTGTCTCGATTAGCCCACATGGTTATTACAGGTGGCCTTCACTCTCAGCTGATCATAATAAGAATAACTTTCTGTATATTTTTTATGAGTGAAAAATAAATTGTTTGTTGTTTGTTGTTTGTTGTTTGTTGTTTGTTGTTGTTGTTGTTGTTGTTGCTGTTGTTGTTGTTGTTGTTGTTGTTGTTGTTGTTGTTGTTGTTGTTGTTGTTGTTGTTGTTGTTGTTGTTGTTGTTGTTGTTGTTGTTGTTGTTGTTGTTGTTGTTGTTGTTGTTGTTGTTGTTGTTGTTGTTGTTGTTGTTGTTGTTGTTGTTGTTGTTGTTGTTGTTGTTGTTGTTGTTGTTGTTGTTGTGTTTTAGCACACCCCACTTACTTACTTACTTAAACCTTCCATTTTTGTGCGCAAGCCATTTCTAAGCTGATTGAGCGGCCATTTTGCCTTCGGAAATTTAACTAGATATTCTCTGCAGTAATTCTGGCGTTGATCAAATCAGGAGACCCATAACTATTGATATCCGTTAAAGTTTTTCCAGCAGTTGCTATATAATCTTCAGTTTAGAGGCAATTTGAAAATGGTCTACTTTTTGATACACCCTGTATATCTTTATTCAGCTTATCAGCATTATCGCTTCACTGGTTGAGCTAAGTAGAGGAGAGGGTAGACAGAGGGTAGACCTATAACCAGGAGCAGTTGCGGAAATGCAACTATAGCCCCTCTTGCAGGAATCGAACCTGCGGCCCTGCGATTTTGAAATTTCCATTCACAAAATCCTTCAACAAAACTGTAGTTCAATCGAATGAGATGATCAAAAATCCCATATATACCTTACCAGTAACCATGCAGGTACAGTATATGAACTTGTGGTTAGAGCTTGACAACTCTGTAGCTCAGTTGGTTAGAGCGCTGCACCGGAATCGCAGGGTCGCAGGTTGGATTCCTGCCAGAGGGCCTATAGTTGCATTTTTCGCAACTGCTCCTGGTTAGATCTAATAAAATTTATAAATTGCAAATGGTAAATTTATAAATTTACACTCCATCTTCAAAATCCTTCAACATTAAATGTCCAATCAAGTGAGATGCCCAAACATCCTGGTGATATTTACTCATAGACAGAGGCTATTAAATATTTTTCTTCTGGATTGTAGGAATGCATGAGTTGAGGTTGGGTTATCAGTAGTCCACTTATTCTTAAATCCTTATCTTGCTTGGCGGGCCTGCATGATTTATCCACATACTACTATAAAGGCTCTTTTCCATTCATCGCAAGAGTCAACTCGCAAGCTTGCTGCGAACTATTTTAACCAGTCGCAGTGCTCGCAGTGTGTAATGAAACACTCGCAGCAAGCTTGCGAGCTGGTTTTTGCCATGAGTGCAATCTCTTGTCTCAAGACCAAAAGTGAAAGATTTTTACTTTTTAAGGTAAAGTTGACAATCGTTCTTTGGTTCCTTGAAGAGAAATGCCTCCCAGTAGCAGATAGATGAATCTTACTCAAACTTTTCTTATAATAATGATTGCTTTTAGAAGTATTCTTGCAATTGCAAGTCATAAGCAATAATGTACAGTAAATCTCAGTTCTATAAACTTTGAGTAAATATAGTAAGGAATAGAAAGAGTGAGGGAAGATATTCGATGAAACATGAAAAGTTAGTTTAATTAAGTTAAACCTCGTTCACAGGTGTGCCAAAGCATAAAGACATCTGAAGCTTCGACATAAGCACAACCATAAGCGCAGACATCTAAGCGAAAGACATTTCAAAGAGACTATTTTATTTGCTTTGTCTTTGAACGCCCTGGAAGTAAAATTTACTTTTGTGTTTATGCTTAGGGGCCATTCACAAAGGATGTCCGGCCAAATGATGGATTTTCAGACCCCCCCCTCCCCCCCTTGTCCGGCATTGTCCGAATTAGTGACCCCCCCTCCCCCGGACATCCGCCATGCCTCGCAAAAACTCACGCAATCTTGTATATATCAAGAGTAAAAAACTTTTACTTTTAGAACTTTTTTATAACTGTAAATGTGAACACAAAAACATATAAATTACTAATTAAAACAAAATCTAGTGTTAACCGCATAGTCAAAATGCCAATTTCACAATGGGAAAGACTGCTCAAAATAGAGGGAAAAAAGAAATTTGTTTTTGAATTTTTTTAAATTTCGGATATCCGGATTGCTAAAACCCCCCCTCCCCCCTATGTCCGAGTTTGTCCTGATTTTCCAAACCCCCCCCCCCCCCTCGGCTCGGACATCTTTTGTGAATGGCCCCTTATCTACTCCTACGAACGAGCGTTAAGAACCTCAGCCGACCAACTATTCAATGGCAACGTATGGGCATTAATTTCGTTTTTGATTTACCATTACTTACGTGGCAACAAGTTTGTGATAATGATCACTTTACCTGCGCGAGACGAGCAACATCAAAGAACATATTATACGGAACAAATGCACCCGCGTGACTCGATCGCGAGGTCCCTCGTTCAGCGGGCGAAGCGATGATTACGGAATCACAAGAACCTCAGTTTCAAATGTGTTATAGCCAAGTTTTCTTTTATTATAATACGAAATTTGGTTATTAAAAACATTTATAATAACTATTTACATGTGTGACAAAAATATTAAATATAATTAATGTTCATCTTTCTTTGTGAGATAATAGTCTATTTTATATACATATTTTAATGTTCAAAAATACTAGTACCAGTATGGTTAATAAAATGCTGCTAAATAACACTCGAGCGTATTCTTATTTTAATTGTATGTAAAAGTAACATTAACTACAACATTGATGAGGCAGTAAGTCATCTCTGCTAATTCTCTTTTACGTGTCTGTTTACTCTGCATATAAAGCTAAAACTGACAAATTGTTTTTATGGGAAATCGTGCTATGTGACAATTACAATATATGAAAAGATTTCTCCATTCTGACTGGCTGAGCGCAGTGCAATTTCATTGTAATACAGTGCAAATAAATATTCTTTCAGTGCCAAAAAAGTAATTCGCTGCATTTTTTTAAATGTATACGAACTAATGTTTGGATGGGAGAAAACATTTTCTTGTTTATTTTTTCCAGGCATGGTATTTACAAGAAAAATATTCATATATTGTCTTCATTTTAATATTTTTCTACACATATTATTAATCAAGTAATACCATTTAAAATTAAATAGCCCTAACCCTTTCCCCCCCCCCCCTGACCGCTTGAGGCATGAGGTAGTATATTACTTGGATCAAATTCCTCATGGGATGACTAAAGCCCCGTTCAAACAAGTACAAATTTAAAACAAAGTCGTATCCAATCCATGAACATCAGCTCACATTCCCCCCAACATAGCGTTCACACGAGGCCCAAACATGTTGCATTCAACAATGTTGCATTTAATGTTGGACCAACATGTTGGCATTGTTTGAACGGGCATTAAGTGGTCAACCATTTGACTTCTGAGGGGGTGGATAATGGGTTGAGTGAATGGGTGTGTGATTTCGAGGATGATTTTAGAAAAAAAGTTGCAACCAGAATTTTAATGTGAACACATGCCCTCAGTACAATCGTTAGTCGTCACATCAATTTGAAAAAAACATTCCTATGCCAAAAAACGCCTACCTCTTCAAATATCAAATGGTTGTTCCCTTTAAATATTGACAGTTTTAGCCGAAATGAATGAGCGAGCATGTAAGACATGCTAATTTCGAACATTTTGAACACACTAAAGTTTTTTTTACATTAAAATTTCCTAGAAATAAGTGATTACTAAAATATATGCGAAAGTGCACTTGTCATATTGCTATGTTCTTGAGTTTTCTCTAAATACCTATCTTCTTCTATCAATGAATTTAATAACGTGTTCATATCATTCACTACCATGTTGGAGGGACCATTATGTAAAACAGATTGATCTACCATTTCGTTCGTATTTAAATTACTTATTCCGTTTAACATCGACTCGTAGGAACCGACTGGTTGGACTTGTCCGTTCATATCTTGTCCATTGTTCATTGGGCCTTGACCATTCATAACTCGCATATCATTGGGATGTACTTGACCAGACATAAAGTTGTTCTGATGTTGTTGGTCTCGTGCCTGCAACAGTTGTTGGTTGATGTGCTGTTCATACTGCCATAATCCTTTGTTCTGTTGAGGAGGCTTGTTTCCTTGAGGGTGATTGGGAGGGTGGGGTGGGTAAAGGTAGTCTTGGTTTGGTGCGTCCATCGAATATGGATAATGTGAGAGTTTTTGTCCCCTTTCCAAAGGTTGGGGTCTGGGTGCTGGTCTTGGATTATTGAACATACTAGGTTGTCTCTGAGGAAAATCAGGCAGAGGTTGATTGTTTGGTCTCCTTTGCGGGTACTGTGGTTGGTAGAATTCGTTGGGTCCATTGGAATAATAGTGAGTTGCAGGTTCGCTACTTCTGCGTGGTCCTATGTTGTTATTACGTAAGGGCAGGTATCGGTTAGAGCTATCAGCTTCGCATATGATACTATCACTCATTCTTCTGTTGGGAGGTGGATCAGGAGGGTTCTGTATGGGAACTTTGTGAAATACAGGACTTCGAATGACTGCTAGATTATGATGACTACCATATCCACTACTTGACCGCCTTTGGTCAGTATGGAATGCATCAGGGACAGGTGAGGGTCTGGCCATATCATCAAAATATTCATTGCGTCTGGGATTATTGTTCCATTGATTGATTTGTGGTAGTTGTTGTTGTTGTATTTGGTGAGCATCACTTGCTTGTTTATTGGGTGGATACATGTCTTCTGGCGTTTCTTCAACTAAAGGTGGCACTGCACCGTGTGGTTGTCTTGTAAGTGTACTCATCTCACTTGAACGTCGACTGCTGATATACGAAGACACTCCACTCTCACTCGACCTACGGCTACTGTAATCAACTGGAATATTTTCCTTCAATTCGTTGGGATATCTACCAACATGGCTCATTCTCTGAGTAACATCTGCAATCCATTTACCAACCTCATTTTGTTTATTGATGGTTGGCAACGAGAGTTGGTTAGGTACAACACGATTTTCAACCAGAAGCTCACCTCCCCCTCCTTGTGCAGGGCCAGACATCTCATGTCTATCTGGGAATGAATACGGCATAGCTTCTTGAGGTGATCTTGGTGACATACTGTTCTTGTTCTGATTGGTAACTGGCTTACTCTGGGGACTCAAAGTACTCTCGTCCGGCTCATCACATACAATATTCGCTGAGTGTGGACTATCAACACAACTGGACGATGATGTTAAATCGCCATTGAAACTTTGTGGTGAGAAATCAACCTGTTGAAGATTTGATATATTCTTCCCCTGTCCACTTTCCTTCTGATCTTTAGCACTAGGACTGGATGGATCTCCATTTTGCTTGCCGTCATTCGAGCCTGGATTCTGTTTCCCTTGAGAACCATTGACAGCTGGTTTTGTAGCAACATTGTTTTTAGTGCCATCACTAGGTTTACCTTTGGCTTCATCAACTTTTGGCTGGAAATGAAAAAAGATGCAGTCAATAAACAGTTTGTTTCCAGAAAAAATGTCCGTGACACCGGGTTAAATAAATTAAAAATGAATGAACGGATGAATTCGGGTTTAAATTTTAAAACTTAATGAACTAGTTACCAATTATGTGTAAGTATATTATGTATAGGATTGTGGTAAACTATGTAAATCATTTTTTATCTCAGGTTATAGGCCAATTATAGTTTTCATTTTGAATTATTGCACTCTACTTGCCGGCTATTTTCAAAACACTTTGCACAATTTCAATTACCTTTTTCGCTCCGGCAAAATGTTCAGGATGACAAGTTTTCTTGTGTTTTCTCAGAGAGCTTGGATCTGTGTAACGTTTGGTGCAACCTGCAACTGTGCAGACGTATGGTTTCTGAAAAACAAAAATAAATGTTGAGAAAATGAGAAAACATGGTACAACCAATAATGGTCACTTTATCATGTGGACACCTCTGGTAGCGAACGTTCATTGATGATCCCAAACAACACTCAATTTTATTTCTTCGACCTCCATCCAACGAACACCTCTAATTAACAGACCCTTGTTGCTGTTCCCAAACGATACGCCTTTTTATTCCTTCGACTTCTATCCAACGGATATTTCTAATTAATAGACACTTATTGAAGTTCCCAAACGACACGCCCTTATGTAACCCCGACTTCCATCCAATGGACATCTCTAATTAACAAACCATTATTGCTGTTCCCAGACGACACGCCCTTATATTCCTTCGACCTCCATCCAACGAACACCTCTAATTAACAGACCCTTGTTGCTGTTTCCAAACGACACGCCCTTATATTTCTCCAACTTCAATCCAACGGACATCTCTAATTAACAGACACGTATTGAAGTTCCCAAACGACACGCCCTAATATGGACGGACATCTCTAATTACAGGACATTTGAAACATTCCCCAATGGTGCCCCATGACTGTATATTTTTTTTGCATACAACTCAGAGAATAAGGACAATAAATTGACTATAGATTTGCTTATTGATGAATTTGAACTAGTTGATTGTTATGGGTAGCTGTTTTCTTTTAAACGAAGTTTACATGTTTTGAAGAGGCCGTGAAACGATGTGGTCGTATTTGTAAAAAAAAATGTATCAGTTATCATCTTGATGATAGCTGATAAGGTGACAAGAATATTTGACCGCATTGGACAAATACGGTGAGAATAGCGAGCTTACAATTTGCGAAAATTACTATTGAATGTCTGGAGATTTTGGGTGACGCACGTCCATTCCAACTTACCACAGAAGAATGAGTTCTGTTTTGATGCTTAGCACGATCTGATGCATTGGTAAAAGCTTTACTGCAATTTTCAAATTCACAAACATATGGTCTTTCACCAGTATGCGATCGTTCATGTGTCTTCAAGTTTTCCAGCCTTGAGTACGCTTTGTTGCAGCCTGGAAACTAGTAATAGAAATATGTGAATATGAATACACGCGTGTTTTTGTGCGCGCTTTTCAGTTTTTTAACCCGGAGGAGTGAATTATGTTTTGTTGTAAACCTTTGTACTACAGAAATAAATGGAGACATATGTATATGAAATGCGCAGAATTGAAAGACACATGCACTCACCACTATGTCACAAACATCGCTGCAAGAAGTAGAACTGGGCCAATTAAAGTACTTATAACCTTGGGCAAACTAAGATACACAGTCGTGCAAACATTCGAAACTTCGGATGTCTTCTTGAATATATGTTTCCTTTGACCATGCACCCTTAGAAACATTGTTGCGAAATATTTTTGGTTTTTTTTGGAAGCAAAACTGAATAGTTGCCAACAAAAATATTTAAGAAAGATTTTTGACGTGCGACTTTGTTTCGCGAACCGTGTTTCCCCCCTTTCCCTACTTTAGGGTAACATGGTTAGGAAACAATGTTTCCTGATTTGTCCACCATTAGGAAACATGGTAACGAAGCAATGTCCTCTCGAGTCCTCGGAAAGGAAACATTGCTAGGAAACTGATTTGCCTACCTTCTGGAAACACGACTACGAAACAATGTTTCCTGGTTTGCCTACCATTAGGAAACACGGCTGGGAAACAATGTTTCCTGGTTTGCCTAGCTTCTGGAAACACGACTACGAAACAATGTTTTCTGATTTGCCTGCGGGAAACATGGCACAATGTTTCCACCACATTACCTAGTCTGGACTTTTTAAGAACTGGAAAAAGAAAGTAAATTAAATGTCACTTACTGTGCATTTATTCGGTTTTTCCCCAGTGTGTCGCCTCATGTGGACAACTAACATATATTGAGCTTTAAATGGTTTCTGTTCTCGCTGACAGCCAACCCAATGACACGTAAAATCTCGTCTTTCTTTTTTGATATGATCTGTATTCACATGTTTCACGAGTTCATCTTGAGTTTGGAACAGAATATTACAATCTTTCCATAAACACAAAAATTCATTATTATTTTCGTCTTTTTCCGTTGTTTCTTCATTTTCTGCTTCAGATTCTCGCTAAAAAAGTACATAAAGATTTTAAGGACTTTATTCGTGCTTATAACAGATTTCCTCACGTTTTAAGTCTTGCGCGGGGGTTTACTGTAACGATTAAGTTTTTTTAAATCTTCTTAGTCTTACGGCCTTCAATCATTCCATATTTGCTATTTATAAGTTTTCTATACGGCCCTGGCTCCACCCCAGTCGTTCATCTTGCGTTGAATGACGGGAATACGAAATCTTTAGAGCCTACTTTACAGAGGCGTAGCCAGGATTTTTGTTCAGGGGGGGGCAGCTAAAACCCAGGTGGGGCCAAGCCGCCAGTGATTCGAGACGCAAAGTTCGCGCAAGGCATTCTGTGCAGTGATGGGTAAAATTAATTGTCGACACATGAGATTTTTCACCGAGCCTGCGTTAAAAAGTCACTAGTAAAAAAACAGATTGGTTTAAACTTCATCTAACCCTCATTTAATACATATTGAAATAATTAGGGTTAGAAAAGGTATGTGTTTCAAGCTGTGTGCCGCAAATAAGCGAACAAGATTTTAGGTTTCACACTGATGCGCAGCAATTAAATCGTATATTCTACATAATTTTTGCATTATTGACAGCATGAAGCTATATAATCAAGGATTCCCTTTTTCATACAATACATTTTATCAGGGGGGGGGGGGGAATTTTGCCAGTCCTGGCTACGCCTCTGCTGTTTTTAGAGTATTCCCATGTGCCCTTAGATTCTATCATTCTATTGTTCTCTTAGGGAATTCCCATGGATCATTGCAACGATATTTTTGAAACGATTCTAAGACTCTTACGAAAATATTTTTACGCTCAAGTAAATAGAGAAAACAAAGTGTTCGTAGTGACACTAAATATACAGCATGCTGTTTAGACATACTGGTTTAATCGGATAAGCAGAATAGTCCCCTTTTTCCGCTCAGAAACGTCGGCCGGGATTGATTAATTGCAATTATAGCAATATTTGGAAAAAAATAAGATTATCAAAAAAGTCATTGTTATAGACAGTTTGATTATAAATCACCCATTGGCCATTGTCTAAATGGATCTTACAATAATGAAATTATCAACTTAGATTACTTCAGAGATAATTTGGTTTCAAGTGTTGTTAAACCTTCAACAACCTATATCTGTGCTTTTCAAATATACAATGCAATGTACAATTACAAATTCAATGCAATTGAATATAATGTTATTTATAATTATTGTTAGTACGCACCAAACCATGGCCATTGATGACTAGACAATGGTGACAAGAAAACCAGTTCCATGCATGCTTCTCACTTTATATACAAAGCACATGCAATAATGTTCAGTAGAAAGACTTGGTAGGGTTAAAAAAAACGCATGCAAGTAAAACTAAAGACTGCATTATACACATTACACACACTTAGTTGTATTATATATTACTGAAGGTATACGGTTCGAATGAAAAGGATTAACAGTAATATGTTTATCTATTTATTATTTATTGATTTATTTAGCTTCGCCATATATATAGAGAGAGAGAGAGATGATAAAAATTTCTTTTTATTATATAGTCACTTTCAAACTTGTAAACACAATGCAATTGGCGGGAAATGATCACGTGATCGATATCTTCACTGTGTATTTTTCAGTATCTAATAAAACAATTTCCAAACACACAAAAACATGCAAACAAAATTCAATATACACAAAACGAAAGGCGAGTGCACCACAACAGTTAAAAACAATTACTGTTCGCCTTTAAAGTTTAAAACGAGTTTAATAAATTGTAAGCTTCAGAACTCGACATTAAGTTTTATCGCCTTAAGCAAAATTACATGGATTTTGGCTCATTGAATGATCGACATCACAAGGCTTGACGCATATGTCGGAAATGGCACAATCACCGAGACACGAACGTTTTTTAAACTCTACTATATGTGTGTGCACGGTCCTGACCGAGATGCATGTTTCCTTGTTTAAGGTTTACAATTCATAATTTTCATATCTTTCCCTTTGAAAGTTTTCTAATTCTTATACATGAAAGAGATCATGCAGTCTTTTAGTCGCCATGTTGGAATGACACATAATTTCATTTGTCGATATTTGACGTTCTTCCAAAATTTTAATAATTTCGTAAATGAAAGGAATGTGGGGTGACTTCCTTTGTCTGTAGGCATTCAGATATGATTTTCCGCTGAATTTCGACGCCAGGTATTTTATCTTTATTTAAATCAAATATCAAAGTTCAAGATAACAACAAATGATTGAGATAAATTTTGTCCAACCAAACAAATTGTATTTATGAATGCAAATTTCTGTCAACACTTGACTCTACATACGTGCGAAATAATTAGTACAAACTGTCTTACATGTACTTTATTTTTACAGTGTCAGACTAATTTTGTACTACTTAAAATAAGAATAGGAGATGATACCCATTGACATACGCATATACTAAGCGTGATTACCCCTCTCTGAAAAGATTAAAACTGACTAAAATAGAAGCATGGACAGAACTTCCTCCTTCCCATGGTTTTTCCTCTTCTAGACTATTAAAAGGCGATGTTAATTACACGCCGAGGGAAATTTTGCTGCAACTTATGCAATGGCTTTACATTGCAAGTTACAAGCAATATTGCCTCCAATTGCAATTGGCGTGGCAATACAAAATGCCCGCTTATACTTTTAGCAATGATTCGTCCCACACTGCAACCGGACTCGCAAGATTTTGGATAATCAATCAATCAGGAAATACACTAGGCTGTTATCAGGCAAACTTGTAATCGTAAGTCAAAAGGAAAAATATAATCGCATTGCAGGTCGCAAAACCTCATATAATCTTGAACAGCCCGTGTAGGCACTGTCAATAATAACAAAACGTCGGTTGATAGGGCAACTACCTGAAAAATACAAGGCCTAGGAGAACTTCGACGTTTCGAGCGAAGGACCTTCGAAATTTTTCAGGTAGTTGCTGCATCCCTATCAACCAAAATTTCGCAAAAAACCAGTTGCAATCGTCTGACATCTTGATTACAGATTGCAATTTTTCTGAAGGAAATTGCATTCATTTGCAAGTTGCGCCAAAGATTGTCAAGTGTAACAATACTTTAAGTACTATTTAAAGCACGCGTAGGAGTGTTCATTGGCGATACGATACGAGTTCATTGGCGAAGTAATTTTTAAAATAAACTTTGTCTAAACCGAGAAAATCAAAGCTAAAGTTTATGCAAATTAACGTGATTTTTTATCACATATTAACAAGCTCGCTTCGATCGTAACTGGCAAATCTGATAAGTGACTTGGCGGTTTGTGGTACCACTGAAGAGGAAGTTCGGTGGAAGCCATGACCGTGGGTCGAGAGTTTGCGTTTAGTCATGGCCACGTTCACAAATTAGGTATCGACGACTTGGTAACGTATTTACATTTAACCTAGCTGGAGTCGAGTGCCGAGAACAACACCTCTCCCCCATAGTACCACAATCACACTTCATAGTACCACAATCACACTTCCACTTCCTAAGGAAGTGGAGATGAGCAAGCGCACTAAGACCCGCTCCGAAAGAGACACTGTATAACGAACGACTTATGACACATACACGAGTTTGGGCCGATTGTTGACGCTGATTGCCGCGAACACAGGACGGGAAGGACGATGCGACAGACGAAGGATTGTGAGATACCAGGGTCGTTAACCCAGCGAGGCTGGCGCGAGGTGCCAGATCATGAACAGGGAAAGGTACTTAAATGAGATTGGGCAATCGCATTGAGCCAAGCGACGGGGCTGGCTGCCGGCTTCCTCCGGGAAGGCTACGGATGGGCGTGGGTGAGGGGATGGGAACGATTAAGAACCCCCGTGGGTGAGGGGGGATGGGAAGACTAAATGTCACGACTGAGAATGAGCTACTGGCGTAAACAACTTATATAAGGTAGGTTATGCAAATGCCCTCATTAGCATTTGCCAAGCTGTTCCTGGGGCCCCCTATTCTGATAACAAGTACAACAACTCAGCTCGTTCTTAATATCATTTATTTCATAAATCCAAT
>CACRXK020000065.1:114677-135181 GCA_902702795.2 Paramuricea clavata
AGATGAGCAAGGGCACTAAGACCCGCTCCGAAAGAGACTTTGTATAACGAACGACTTATGACACACACACACACACACACACACACACACACACACACACACACGAGTTTGGGCCGATTGTTGACGCTGATTGCCGCGAACACAGGACGGGAAGGACGCGCGATGCGACAGACGAAGGATTGTGAGATACGAGGGTCGGTAACCCAGCCAGGATTGGGCAATCGACAGGCAGCGAGCCAAGCGACGGGGCTGGCTGCGGGCTTCCTCCGGGAAGGCGTGGGTGAGGGGATGGGCGTGGGTGAGGGGGGATGGGAACGACTAAGAACCCCCGTGGGTGAGGGGGGATGGGAACGACTAAATGTCACGACTGAGAATGAGCTACTGGCGTAAACAACTTATATAAGGTAGGTTATGCAAATGCCCTCATTAGCATTTGCCAAGCTATCCCTGGGGCCCCTATTCTGGTAACAAGTACAACAACTCAGCTCGTTCTTAATATCATTTATTTCATAAATCCAATAAAACCAGGACACGCTTATGATTTTTCTTTGTATTTTTCTCCTGAATTATTAATGAGTTTTTGAAATGAATTTTAGTTTTGACCTATATACCAAGAAATGAAGAAAAGCACTGATACGTGATATATTATCATACATTTCATATTATTTATTATAGATAGTGATTCAAAACACCAAAACATAAAATAGTGTTTAGAAACGAGGCAGCATCGAGTTTATTTTTACATTTTTGAGGCTGGACCTTATATAGCTGCAGTACCCTTTTCTACATCTATAATGCTTGTTCAATACTAAAGCTTGTACAATTGCAAATCGTTTATAAATAAATATGAACACTGAACATGTATCGAATATCGACGTAGCATATTGATTTATAGAGCTTAGATAAGCAAGTACGTCAAAGTGTTAAATATCCAAGGGCTAGGAAGATTTGAGATAAAACAGTTATTAAGATTTAATTTTTCCTTGTTGGATTTCCTGATTAAGTAATTATTGGCAAGAACAACCGTGTGTTTTTCTGTAGTCATTTTGGGCCATTACTGACTGTATTTACAGTCTATGGCCTATATTTGAAGACAAAACTCTATGGTAAACATAATACACATTCAATTTTCAGACTTCTAATGTACTACAAATACGAATTGGTTTGCTTTATCCAATTAATAAACGCCACTTTCATTGACCTCGATTTCATGCTATTGTCTGCATGGTAAAGAGGCAGCTGGTTGTCGCCTATATCCTCCTTATATAGTCAGTATACTATATTTTATACTTAGGCTTCAGGAATTTCACAGTTTTTGCCCCAAGTAATCCATGCCAGCTGGTTTATCTCAAAGGATTAACCCAAACAAAACTCTGAACCCTTGTCTCTACCCAGGTATCACATTATCGAAGACCAGGCTGTGTTTTACAATTACTTTAAAAGAGATCGTTAATGACCTTGTTCTTTAATAAATCCCTTTTATATTAATTGAAGAACAACACGGACTATCACAGGAGAAAAAATAAAAGGGAATTTTATAAAGAAAGAGGAAGTTCGATGCCATGCTGGGGGTCGTATAAGTTATTTAGCAAGAACCAGACGATTTTATTCGTCAAAGAGAATGTCCTTGGTATACAGATAACTGAAGGCCGGCTAACCAGGATGATTGTGTCACGAAATCTTTTTCTTCATCATAAAAGATCATTTGAATGAACTTTTTATACTGTTACTGAACTTACTGGAATCAAACTAAGCGACTTTGAAATGTCATTTTGGATATTCACCAAAGCCGTTGATAAGAGCTTTATGAAATGAACCATCCCGGTTAACCGGGCCAGCTCGTCTCTATATCATGAACAGCCCCTATAATACTGGCAAACTACGATGGCTATAAATATAATGGCTACCATGTAATAAAACGAGCCATCTACCATCGTTTTCGTGTGAGCATTTGATTTTCAGTTTGTGAAGTCACCGACATCATATTACATGATCTAGAAGTCGGCGTGTTGAACCGTTCAAAAACTCGTTGTATAGGTGTGAAGCAAATCGCGTATACAAGCGCTTAAAAAACTCAATAAAAACTATTGTTCTAACAGAGCATAGCATATTCACACTTTCTCTTTGAATATTTAAAAGGTCTAGACTAACCAAACCAGGATTTCTAAATTTAACTGTAATAATGAAAGGGTTAATTGTTACAACGTGGTGCATACCCGTTAATTAAAGCGCACTTTTAGTCATAATATAATTGCTTGAATACACAACTATTCAAGATATTATACGCACAATTACATTTATGTTTAAAATGTTTATGGACAATGCGCAAATCCATATGCCCGTGATTTTGCTAAATTGTAAGTCTAAAAGCCTACACTGTTCGTAGGTTTCAGCAGGTGGTGATCAACGTCAGAAATCTTGTCACTTTTAGGAGTAAGAAAAATCAACTACATAAACTAAATATCTTAATTCTATTTGTTGACCGCCAAATACAAGACAGCCGCATACTAATTAGAAGAGTTATGGCCATAGACTGTCATCTGCGGCTCGATTGTGCGTCATGGTGAATTCCACCTATACGGCCCTATACACGTGTTTAGCGCGCAGATCAATGCCCAGATCAATATGAATATATAAAGTAACTGCTTTAATAAGTCCCTGTCACACTATTGCGTATCGTACTAGCGTATGCCAGCGTATGAAAATATCACTCATACGCCGGTATACGCTGACATACGCTAAGGGTACGTCGGGCATAGGTTGTATACGTTTCAAGCACGGTCGCGTACGGTGGCATACGCTGGCATACGGCGAGGCAGAAAATTTTTTTAAGCATGCTCAAAAATTTTGTGCGTATCGGACGTATGCTTTGTACGATAAGCATACTCTAGGCACACGCTGAATACGCTAGAGGTACGCCACATGTACGATACTCATACGCGGGCATTTTAAAGGATTTTCGTGCGTATGAAAATTATTTCATTCATTTTCATACGCTTCTCATACGTTTTTCTCATACGCAATAGTGTGACAGGGCCTTTAAGTGAGTAAAAATGATACGACAAAATATACACGAATAGCTGAGGAAACAAACTTAAGTATAAAAAAGGATATGTTTAAGAATGAGGCCGTTCAATATACTGTAGCGTTAACTTATTGGAGGTCGTATATTATAATTGAGTCCACTACTGCATGTGCTATACCAGTTTAGCGCTCATCATACGTAAATCAATATACACTATATTATGTAACTGATTTGATAAGTGAATAATGATACGAGAAAACAATAATAAGAGAATAGGTCGGCGCTCATGTAGTAAAACAAATAAAAAATATACGAGACAAACAAATTGACGCACCTTATCCGTTTCCGCTGGAGAACTGATAGAAGACAACTTGTTCTCGTCACGATTACTATCCACATTCATGCTTTCTTCTGGTGATTCTTTCTTAATCTCTTTTTCTGTGATTTTTTCTTGTTTAATCGCTTGTGTTGTTACTTCAGCGGGCTTGATATCGCTAAATTGAGACTTCGCTCTGGGTCCTGTTGGTGTCGATTGCCAACAACCAAATAATGTTGACCGCATTGAAGATGATCGAGGAGGTTTAGGTGAAGGACTTATACCATTTGCACTGAGATGTCCATAAGAACCCGCAGATGATAACCTTGGTGCATTAATGTAGGCAATTAATGAGTCTGGGGAAGTACGAATTAAACTGTTTATATCGATCGAATCGATAGAAAGTGGTGAACTAGACATCGCACGCTTTCTGGCTAACCGCGCAGATTGCCTAGGACTAGGAAAGTTTGAAGGATGCATAAAAGGTTCTAAATTACTTGATCGTAGCGAAGTAGCTGTTGAAGGAGGGATACTATTATTATCTTTGTTAGATAGGGAAGCTAAATATTGTGCTGGGGTTGATGGTGTTAGTGGGTCAGTGTTTGATGGACGATGGCCTACTGGCCATTCTGGTTTCGGTCGAAGTAAATCGTTTTCAGATCTCCTCATGTGATTTGGATTCATAAACAAAGGCGAAGTTTGACATGCCTGACGCAAAAAGTTTGCATGACAATCGTGCATGAACGGACTTGGCGGCATTGGAATTGATGAATTATAGGGGTTCATTTGATGTTCATAACAGTAGTGCGTTTCTCTACACATCGGGTTTCCACAAGCGTATCTATTATCATAATATGGAGGTGTTATAGGAAAACGAAAATATCCTTGTTGCGCAGGTTTTTTGAACGGCCCGTCATGCGCAAAATGATGCTCAGTTCCGTGATAGCTGTGAAACATCTGTCCTGCTTTGTACTTATGATCAGTTGAAGAATCCGCCATAGTGCTTGGTTCTTCATCAACTCTTTCTAAACTTCCATTATGAGACTTTTGTAAGGCTGGCGAACGCGTAAACATACGTTGTCGTTGTTCCATTCTCACGTCGCTTGTTGATGAGACGCGAGACGCATCTGCATTCTGTCGGAACTGTTGTCTTTTATCTGACATCGTTTAATAACAGATAAAGTCTTTATTCTTCTTTCCAGTGAAATATCCCAATTTTAAGATGTAGTATTATGATTCTCTGTGTATTCCATAGGATAGTTTATTTTCCCTTCGTGGTTACTATCTTTGCCAAAGGCCAATGCCTGTCAAGTGCGAGGAAAACAAATGATTACCAGTAAGTACGCAATCAAATAGGCTATTTTGTCTAATAGTTGATATGGAACGTTTATATTCTTTAATTAATCAAACAATACTATTGCCAAGCTTTTTCCTTTCGAGTGAAAATATTTGTTTTGTACGCTTCAACAAATCAACTGATCATTAAAATAGTTTAGATAGATGAGATTGTGAAAAATCCACTCGACATATAGCGCACTGTGCCATGCTGGAAAGATTTCATACAGTGCGCAACATGAGGCATTAAAATATTAACACAAACCGCGCGCAAATAAATCTAATATCATACCTTTACTTATGTAATTCGCACATCTCTATTCACATAGTATTCTTAGCTTGCCTCGGAAGAGAATGTGGGATGGTCGATGCCGGTCAACAGAGACAATTGTGAACAACAATTTGTTAGATTGTATCAAGCTGTGCGTATACTCTTAGTATGTATTATGATACCTCATTGAAGGGAAATTGGCAACATTTGATTGGCTCTCGATAAAATAAGTTCAAGGTGCTCCAATGGCCTGTCATGTGTTACCGACAAATATCGTGCAGAACCTTTCATGAGACATATCAACTCACTAACATCATCTCCGGTATTATATATTAAGACTTCCGAAACTGAGGACATTGAATATTAAATGATTTGAAATTCGTCCTTTTGAAACAGAAAAAGACTTAATGCTGTTAGCTTTCAGTTCTAAAATTCTCAGATGATTTATACCACACCTTTTTCGCAAAACGTTTATTTTTCCAAATTTTACAAAGTTCTTATGTTTAAGAAATTTATTTTAAGCCAATCAAGCTGAGTCACATTCTTGAGAAATTTGAGCCATACTCTTGGCTGGGGTTATGTCTCTGAGTCTCTGACAATCAGATAAAGTGAACTCCTAGCTACCACAACTTGTCAAAGTTAAAAAAAGTCAACAAACAAGTTTTGATCATGTATTCTCCAATACCCTTTCCATATACTACTTCATAGCTGTTATAACATCCAATTAAATTAATGTTCAATGTAACTTTATATTACAACAATATTGTGCGTTCACACTGATTGACTATTGGGTAAAATAGTAGTGCTATTTGTAACTTAGTGGTTTTTAAATAGGCTTATCCGCATGACTAGCCCTTGCATTCCAAAGACAGGAAAAGCGGTTTTGAATTGTTGAATTGAATGTGATACAACAGATCGAAATTTGTTTAACTGCGCTTTTTTTAGTCAAATTCCAACAATGGGTATTTCTATTTCTATACCATTTAAAATAAAGTACAACTAACTTTTAAGTTTATTTTTTAGTTTATTTTTTAGTTTATTTTTTAGTTTATTTTTTTTGCGTAAAAAATATCTGCAGTCTGGCCTCCACACTCTTGCTTGCGAAGTCAGTGAGGTAGCACTTTTTTGTAGCTGCAGCTAGATCTTAAAAGAACTAGTTGCAGCTACAAAAAAGTGCTACCTCAACCTCGCAAGCAAGGTGTGGAGGCCAGACTGCAGATATTTTTTACGCAGAAATTTCAGCGCACCTGGGACTGATGTACTTTATAACAATTTTTGCAATTTAATCTGCCCTCAAATCTCTAATTTTCATTGTTTTTTAATAACATGCATGTATCTCGCTACTTTTGTGCCCTCGACTGCATCTTGATGCACACTTTGGAACCGGTTTTGCGCACCCGCACTTCGATTTTCTAACCGATTTGCGCACCCGAGATCTCGTCGAAAAGTGCCCAGCTCTGTAACCTGGTGTGGAGGCCCTTGCTTGCGAGGTTGGTGCTGCCTCGGTGAACTTTATAAACTGTGGCAAAAATGTATCGGTAAAGCATCCGAGTGAATTTGCATGAACTAGACTGAGTTCCGAAATATTACTTCCTTTTATAGATCATTAGACCAGCCAACCACAGGCTGCGGGTTCGTTTCCTCTGACGAAGGAATTCCCCGTTCAGTTTAGCCACAAGAAGTATCTACTGATAGAAATTTCCTTATATACCCGAGTTTCAGTCCGGACAAAGTATTTGTTGACTTGTTCTCCTATTAAATGTAAGTTAATTAACTAAAATTTTAATGTGCTACATAATATTACATAATTAATCCGAAAGGAAAATATTTGTCTTCCACCTCCACCCCCCCCAAAAAAAAACCCCAAAAATTCCTTAAACTGAGGGAGCTGTTAATTAGGTGCATCTTAGTTCCCAACCATAGGTTCCCAACTCAACTAAAAAAGGCGCCCAAAAAGTATCTCAGAATTATCAGTGCACGCATTTGATATTCCTGAGACCCCAGATTTCAACGCCCCCCCCCCCCCCCATGCGGATTGAGAATGTTATTTAAACATAGCAAGCTTCTGCTTGAATAGCTGATTGTGGCCTAAATAAAGTTGAAAAATATGGAAATCAGTTTTCTAAAGGAGCACATGCATGATGATATAAAATCACTACTACATATAGTTTACCCCAGGGCCCCAAACGTCTCTGCATGGGCGGCCCTAACCAAATATAATCATTTAATGAACAATAGTTGACACAACCTCGGGGGCGAATAACATTTTCTGCATGCATGATCATAATAATATCATCATATATACTCATCATAATTATAAACTATTTTAAACCGACACAGGTCTATAGTCCCTTCGTGGAAATACAATTAATGTGGTGTGTTATAATATTGTTTTCATGTACTAGCTGTCAGTTATCACTCAGGCGCATCTAAACTTAATTTTCCCTTGAAAAATTACATCCATACCAGCATGGTGTCCGTTGAGATGTTCTATATATAACATTGAAATTGATTCAAAAAGTAACAGTGTTCGCTGATAAGGTTGTCTGTGGTTTGTTTATTCAACAGCAGTATATGTAATGCACAACGGAGTATAAACCTCCACGTTCGCCGGGTAATAATAACGTTAAAAAACAAGGGGTGGTGGTGGTGGAATATGCATTCTACATCCATTTTTTACTCGATATCATACACCAGTTTGTCTTCAGTTGATTGACGTTTCGTACAGCAGACGTCAGTAAGACTCATACTCACACTAAAAGAGTAGAGGTTCAATCTGAGCTTCCCTTGTGTGTCAGTGCTGTTTTTGAATAGCTGGAGGGTGAGTAGTCGCATGGTACGGTACGGAACTAACCCTCCAGCTATTCAAAAACAGCACTGACACTCAAGGGAAGCTCAGATTGAACCTCCACTCTCTGAGTGTGAGTGTGAGTGAGCTTTTAGAATACAGGACTAGTCTCAGTCAAAATTAAGGTGACTGAGTGGATGACTGATTGATCCAAGTACTTTAAGTTTCTCGCTGGTGACTGCGATGCTTCGTGGAAATTTAAATTAAGAGGTTTTTCCATTTCAGTATCAGAGAACATCGGATTCCAGTCCTGTTACATCAGATAACACGGTCTAAATAACAAGGTTAGAAATTTCCTATGCAACCTCCCATTTCATAAGATGTCATAGTTAGCCGAATCGGAACGCTATCCATGCATAATATAGCTATAGTAAAATGAACCTTTTGGTGGGTCCAGTGGTATATATGCTCTCCCGGGAAAATGTTTAAATTCTAGAGTCGGTAAAGTGCTATTTTCAGCATTTTGGGAGCTATATATATTTTAATGCGTTGTGGTGATTTAAAATAACCATTTAACACATAACAACTCTACTTAATGTCTTAATGCCCCACCCCCAACAACAAGGTATTTGATACAAGTACAGAGTTGATCAAGTGCGGCCATTTTTTATACTTTTATTTGATGAGTATAATTAGAACAGTAATTACATTCCATGTATTTAACTGGAGTGGAGTGGCAGCACTTTCCCCTTGGATTGAAAAGTAATGTAGTGAAGTAGGGCGCATTGCCACCAAAAGGGTCAACAGTAAAAAGCAGAGTATATTAATAGATTTAGGATAGGAAGATTATTCTATTTTCAGAATCATGTTCCTGGCCACAGTAAATCGTCGGAGCTATCATCACAAACATAAATCATCAGAGGCTCTCTCGGACAAAATCAATCGATTTTCATGACTTTGTAAGATATTATGATGGATACCAAAAATAGTCAATTAAATAGAATGTACTGAGGTACGTGCTAAATGCTCATGTACGTTTGTATATCTCCTAATGGTAAAACGTTTAACAAATACGTACCATAATTTACAACTCAGCACTAATAACGACTGAATAAACAGAACCCAAGGAGGATATTGGTTGGTTTGAGTTGAAATTTATCAAACAAGCAAGCTCTCAATTCTAGTTATGCAATAAATAACTTTTGTTCTGGCATATTTTGCGGAAACAAGAAATAATTGTTCTCTCAGCTAGCAGGCCGGGTACGAGGTGCATGGTTAAGCAACTTTTTGCATATTTAAATGATGATTGAATGTTGAATACTTTGATATGTACATTCTAGTTCTTCGAATCCCAGTAGTCTCGGCATCATGATATAGTTCAACAGCTGTTTGCAATTGGGTCCAGTGCTCAGTGATGAAGTAATATCATGACGGCGGATTTGAGATTAGTCATGCATGCACCTTGAAAAAGGCTTACGGCCGTGAAATGTCTAAATTTTGAAACTTATCTTTTTTTGGCACCAGTGATATTTTTGAACTTCGTGCAAATCCCAAATCACAACAAACAGCACATTCTGAAATTAGCTTCATAAAGTTCATCGACCAGCAGGGAGTGTGGACTCTAGCAAGACGCAAACAGGAGGTGACCCTAATAGCGGAAATCTTACAGTCGGATAAATTCTCACACTATGTGCATCACTAAAACATAGCCAAATCTTGTTATGAAATGCATTCCTAACAGACTTAACTACTGAGTTAAAGCATATTTAAAGCTTTAATACCTTGGAGCATTAAATAAGGAAATTAACATCTTATGGTGTGTGAAAGTGAGATAGTAAACCCGTAGAAAAGGAGGAGGTGGGATAGAGGTAGATCTACGTTGTGAGTAGTCATGGGAATAACTCGTGCGCATAAGATTAACATTTTTCAGAATAGCTTTATGCTTCGGTTACATGGGACTGAAAGAATTGCATGAGAATTGACTATAAGATTTGACAGGATATTACCGCGCGCGTTGCGGAAACTTTCATCATGCAAGTTTCATCAAAATTTGATCATGAGTCGAGCTAGCTCAAAGACAAAGTTGATGAGTTGGCGGTCAAACGGTGGCGCCGAGACTATAGTACAATTAAAAATTGTTCTAGAATCCACTAAACATAATGTATGGCAATTTTCTTCAAGAATTAAGCCACCTCTGAGATTGTATACACTTAAAATGAGCTTATCGAGTATTCCAACTGTGGAAACCTGTGGTATTTATTTTTTTACGATGACCCCTTGTAGGTGTTGCTTAGAATAGAACTCGCATCTTTATTGATTGGTTTCAGCTGCGCGGTGTTGTGAAGCATGGTTGCAAGTAGCCTGCATAGCAGGCGTAAGGCGTTTAGCTTGCAAGTTGCTAAGCCTCGGTCAGTGGCGTAACGGAGGGAGAGGAGGTCGGAAGAGGTGGGGGCCCCTGTTGACTGTTGTCATTGTTTGACTGAGATATTATATTTATATTGAATATTTATACATTGTTCTGGAAAATTCCGTGTCTATAACAATAACAATAACAGTCTCCAACACATGTAACAAGAGTAACTAGAATAACTTTTGTTTTCAGTTGAGATGGAATAAAAAAATCAGCTATCGTTGTCGATGGAGGCTTAATTATTTAGCATTATTAATCTTGTATTTTCCCATTGATTCTTAACCTGCATTTTTTACGTTTTCTAATTTTCTGGGCGATAGGCCGTGGCTGATGGGTGCCCCTAACTGTCGGGGGTCCTTAGTTTTTGGACAAACCCTACCCAATGAGCGCGATTGACGCCACTGGCCTCGGTGAGTCAGGTCAGTTGGCTTCATTAGTGTTGGATCTAATATGAAATAACAAATATATAAAATATAACTAGATATATATTTTATATATAGGACAACTGAGTATTCTCCACTCACTGAGGTTCGCGATTCACGGAGCCCATGCATGCAAACAGCCTGAAGAAATTCCGAGATACAACAATACAGTTTTACAAATAATTATCATAAGGATGTGAATATATTAAAAATTAGTTAAAGTTAGTAATAGTTATATTAGTGGAAAAGTTAACCAATCCGAGTTAACTACTGTGTAACTCACTGGTTTAACTACGAAACGTAGTTAAACTGGGACGATGTCTCTCCATGCAGTGCCTATAAGTATAATATCTGTTGTTTTCAAAGGATATTAATGATATCTCGAATGATATGACGCCATAAGCGTACCGGGTGGGGGGGGGCGGTAGCCCCCCCCCAGTTTTTTGGGCAGTCGGGCAATATTCGATTAACAGTCGGGCAATTTTGGGTTGTTTAAAAAAAAAATCGGACCAATTCTGTCAATTTTTTCGAAAATTTAGTCAATTTTGTGGGGTTTTTTGAAAATTTATGTGATGCTCAGAAAAATTTTGGTATGTCCGGAAAATTTTTTTGACCCCTTACACTGACCGAAATTTTTTTGGCGACGGGGGGGGGGTGGGAGGTCGCCAAAATAAATTTTCCGGGAAAAAATTTGTGGTACTAGTCGGGCATAATCACGAAAAGTCGGGCAATTTTACGAAAAGTCGGGCAATTTTGTTTCCGCCCCCCTAATTTTTTCCTTCCGGTACGCCCATGTATGACGCCATGTCTTCTATACTATATAGTGGTCGAAATTTGAAACAATATATATCCTGTCTTAGTTGCAGTAAAATCACTTATGCAAGTCTGTTTCTATGGAAGAAATGCCTAAACTCTATAGCATGGCCTGCAATCTCAGACTTTTAGACGCTGTATTTCCATACTGGTTATACGTACCAAGACCATTCCAAGCGAGGCGGGGGGGGGGGGGTATTCCTCTACAGCTTCTTCACTTTACCAACCATTTCCAATCAATTTATAGACAAGTCACTTTCCTACATAATCTCCGTTTTATGCTGCGAGTCAGTAATTGTGCTTTATATAATTTGTATTTAGTTCTATTTGCTCTTTATGCCCGCAGCAATCCCTGGTTCCGTTTATCATCGACTATTCGACTACTCTGTTCAAGCCAGTACAGAAGTATAGGTTTTTCTTTGCAAACACACATACATATACCCATACTCACGCACTCTATAATACGTCTTATATCTCATTGTCGGACATTGACATTGATTAGATTATACGTAAGAGTTATGTATAATCAATTCATATATCATCATATCATAATCCGGCAAACATGTCATGTAATAGTATAACTCTAGATCTCGCAGTCTTGGGTAGATATTTCAACTGTATACTAACTAATATAACTTTTATGCAAATCCTCATATATGTGATTCAAATAAAGTTCTAAAGTTTGGTCAGACTTTGATACCTGCTCGTATTTGCAGTTATGCAGTTTAATTTATAGTTTGATCCTCTTACGGCCCGTGGTTTAGACAGTTCCATGAGCCATTCTAGACTATAGTAAACCTTATTCCAGCATCCAAGAACGATTGGGAATAAGTCATTTCGGTATAATCAGAGGAAATTCAAAGAGACGATTTCCAGTAAAATATAATTTCTTGCAACAAGGAGAATTCTCTTGACCTGAGATAAAAGACTTCAGTTCAACAACGTTTTGAGTGCATGCGCAAGGCTTGAGATATATTTCTCAATATTTATTTGTATATATTTTCCGTAAAAGTAAACTGTGCACTTACTACAAACGTAGACATCAAATATCTTGCTTACCGATTTCTCATAATCAGTCGAGTCTCATAATACGGTATCCCGCCAACCTGGGAACGAGGTTGACGGTGTCCCGGCTTAAAGTTCGCCCACCTCACTGACCAGAAAATGTTTTGCTTATCAAGGGGCGCTTATATTTAACCAGCTAGATAAATCCCTGTAAAGAAACAAAATGTATGCATGCATGTTGACATGATTATTATACTTTACTACATGTCAATATATAGTTTTATACATTATACTATATTTTTAACTAATATATTTAGGATGTATCTGTACTTCTATTGACTTTCAGTATACTTTGAATACTATATAAAGTTCTTTATACTTCATGTATACTTTTTACTTATAGAGCCAGGTCCTTCAATGATACCATGCAGTCTTTACTAATTACTAGATCTGACGAAGTTAACCAGTATTAATTCAGTAAGGCAGTATAATTATAAAGAAATATTAATATTACAATGTACGAAATGAACGGAAAGTTATGTACTATTTAAAACGTGAGCAGGAGTGCTTTATCAGATATAAAACTCGAGGTGACAGCGGCCGAGAGTTTTACTGAATACTGATCTGATAAGTGATAAAACATGGACCCATCTTAGTTATGAATTTATTGGCGAAGTAATTTTAAAAATAAACGTTGTCTAAGAGACTAAGACTAAGTCGAGAAAATCAAAGCTAAAAAGTTTACATGATCAGTTTTAACGGATATATTAAACCACCGACATGGTAGTGATTTCCTTTTCTTTATATTTTTAAAATATATATATTCCTACTATATCTTCGACTATGCCTATGGTGTACCGCAAGTCTGTAAAATGGTTCTTTAAATTAATTGCTTCTGCATGCTCGTCTCTAGTGGGATTGCAAAACAATTAATCTTTTTTCAAGCCGGTTTTCCACTTCAACCGTACCGTACGAAAACGTACTGAAAACGTACCGAAACGTACTGGTGAGCATGCGCAGATTGAAAAGAGGTTTATAAATCCACGTACTTCCGGGTGTATTCAATATTCGCGTATCAAAATGAAAAGTTCGTCACAAGTCAACTTTTTGGCGTACTACGGAAGTATTAACCAATCAACATTTACTAAATTTTGAAATTATATTAGGAGAATAGGAATTTTTATACACAAGAGAAGCGCAAAAACTTTCATGCATTACAACATTAAATTTTGTTTTAAATACTGAAAAAAATTGCCGATGAAATTTTCTAAACCACGAAAACCAGTAATTAGTATGGGTGCTGCATGATGGTGAAAATGAAATTCTGATTGCTGTATAATCACTATAATGATCACCCGAAGTGTTGATATTGTCTATTACAGGGCCGTAGGAAGCTCTTTTCGATTGGGGGGGCTGAAAGCGAGGGCCGAAGGCCCGAGGAAATTTTTAAATTTAGAGTCTCTAAAATGCCATTTCCTGGACTTTGGGGGAAGATTTAACAGAATTCTGATAGTCAGAAAACAGCGTTTTAGTATGTCAAAATTTACAGGAAAGTATGGGCCAGACTGTAGTATTATAAATGCGCGGCGGGAATTTTCGTCGTAAATGGCAGTTGCGCGGAAATGAAGGCAGAACATTTGAGAAAATTTCGAAAATCTGGAGTCTCTAGATGGTCTGAAATGGCATTTTCAGAGTTTTCTTTCGCAAGACCCAACACGCAAAAGACAAAATAAATCATTGGTTCATCAAAAATGTGCAGATTTTGTGGGATTTTCTTGAAAATGCGCGACAGAAATTCAGCTAAAATTTCTACGCGAGGAACGATCTGGAGTATGAGTAATATCTTCATTCTTTGCAGTTTGTCACAGATTAAATGATAAAGTTTGCATGATTTTGAAAAAAGAATGATTATTAGCAAATTATTGGGGGGGGGGGGCTGCAGCCCCCCCAGCCCCCCCCGGTTGCTACGGCCCTGTATTATTTAAGATTTATTTATATTTATGCATCGATCACACAACATGTCGGCCTTATAGAATACTGTTTGTCCATAGCCTATCGACACGGCTTGTTAGACCGCATTGGTCTGGTGTAACATGATGATGTGAAATATTTAATAGGAAGTGGATATTCGTCCGACATTTCCATATCGTTAAAGTCGTTAAAAATAAAACAGCGTAAATTTAATTGAATTTCAAGCGAATCCTTCGTAGTGTAGTGGTTTAGGCACCCGTATTGTGTGCGCCAAGTTCTGGGATCGATTCTTGCTCGCGCCATTATTTTATTATTTTTTTTTATACTTTTTTTTTTCTTCGTGATTTTCGCTTACGCACCGCGTACGAAACGTATAGCGTATCGAGTATGTTGTTGCTTCGTTCTTAAGAAACAACGCAACCCTTTTACTGGTTTAGTGTTAGCTTTTAAAGCGTTGTCGGATAAATAGCCGTGAAGCAGGAAGATCCGGTGTCGGACGAATATCCACGGGGTATTTAATAAGCTAGTTTGAAAAGCTCATTGACTGGTAGCCATTCTCATGTAAATCTTGTTAATGTAATAGTGTTTGACTTAGTTAATGAATATCGGGTTGTTTTTTTGGATCTGAGGCTACTAGCAATTATTTGTATAGTTCTGTGTTTTTGGTAACAGAACAGTATATTTCCTTAATGCATTTGCTGCCATATGATTTTACAAGTTTTACAATGATACACTTATAGGCAGGGGCGCACATTAGGGTGTGTGTGTGTGTGGGGGGGGGGTGATTTGTGAAATATATCTAAAAAGTCGGTCCCGAAACCTGTATGGGACGAAAAAAGTCGGTCCGGCTAAAATCTGAAAGACATCATTTTGTATCGAAAAAAGAAATAGGTGAACATTTTGGAAATGGAATCTAACAAAATTAGGCGACTTTTGGTGGTTGTACATGTAATTTTTCTTCCAACCTCGTCCAAAAATGCGTGAAATAGCGTTCTAATGAATCTAGAAATTCAAAATTTTTCTCGCGCCTTCGGCGCTCGCACTCGAAGTCCATAAAAAATTTTGGCCCCCGAAAGTTTAGAGCAGAAGTTCTGAAAAACTAAACGTTTATTTAAACTCTTGGAATACTATCCCCGTCTATGAGTCCATCCGCAATTTTGGAGGAGTCTACGTTCTAATAAATCGAAGCGAGGTTACCGAGGTATGTGGCAGTGTATAGCATTTATACACATTTAGATAGCCGATTAAATCCGCATCGAGTGCATGAACACGCAGCTTTTCGAGTTTGAAGCTTAAATTGATTAACACTGCCATTCATCCAGTCATGAAAGAAAGAAGGCTAAGGGATCTAATCACTCTTGGATGTGAAAAGGATCTCACGGATACAATATAATGGACCCAGACACTGTTGTTGATCGTTGGGCCAAGCTGCCAAAACAGAACGCATTATTTGTGTGAAGTAATTCCGATTGTGATTTTTCGATCAAGTGAACTGTGCAGGTGGACTATTTTAATTAAAAACTGATTTGACTGTCTGAAATCTATTGCTAATTGCTATTACTTTCTAAACCAAATTTTTCGCCGGACCTGTCCGCTTTGCGGTCGGCCTGATTTGAAGAATATCAGTACACATCTTTTACAAGTTCACTGCTTACAATCCAAGGAAAGAAAACCTTATCTTAAGCAAGCCAAGGTGTCGTCGTGGCAGCCCTACATCGACAAGTCTCCGTACATGAACTCGGAAAAGCCGGGAGAAAAGCGTGTGAGCCGAAGGGCATACTCGTTGCCAACTAAGAAACCAGAAACAGCACATCCAGTTTGAGAGAGGTTTGCCCGAGCTGTCCGAGAACATGAGCGATATTCATACGCGGTACAACAACATCATCATACTGGACGATCTGATGGCTGAAGCGACAGACAGTCCTGTGGTATTTCGATTATTTACCCAGGGTCGTCATAGAAACGCGAGTGTTATCCTTTTACTCCAGAACATGTTTCCCAAGGGAAAATTTAATACAGATATTAGCCGAAATGGCCAATATCTCGCTCTCTTCCGGAGTCCTAGTGATAGGAAACAAATTGGTATCGTTGGAGAACGCATGTTTGATAAGAATAGAGTCAGTCCACTTTATGAATGCTTATTACAAAGAGACCGAAAAACCATTTGGATACTTGGTCGTGGATAACAAACCTGACACACCAGCCGATAAGCAAGTTCTTGGGGACCTATTTGACGACTGCCATGTTTATCTCTTCGCCACCCAAACTAAAGAGAACAATACTAATGTCGAGCCCACACCGAGTCACAAGCCTGGAAGAAAACAACATAAACATCATAGGTATATTAGCTGGTCAGATGCAACTATTCCCGAGTGAAAAAACTACACTTTGGGAGCACAGGTGGTCCGTAACATTCCCGAAGGATATGTAGGCCGTTGGATGAGGGTCGAATATGTTCAATTCCGTAGCACCCCTCGTGTAACTACATAATTTTTACATGAATCTATACATTATAACTTACTTAGTTAGAATCCACTTCCCCCCAAGCGAAATAGTTGCACAAATTGAAGTATAAGCTCTTCAAAGTTCACGCTTCCTCGTGTTTCGGAATCCATGAACCGCCATTGTTGTGTTGCAAATACGCATGCGCTTGAGCACAAAACACGTAATGCGCACGCGCAGATAAGAAAAACTGATCTCAATCTAGGACTGGACAAGAAAAATTATGAAATGTGCGAAAACAGGGCTGAAGTAAATGAATGAATGAATGAATGAATGAATGAAAAACTTTATTTTACTAGGGTAGCACATAATAGTGAATTCACACTAACAAACCTGTGGCCCTCAGATACAATAAAATATTACAATAATACATACTAGATTAACTAAACAATATATACATAAATAAGATTTCTAAAATACAAAATTAGTAGTTTGAAAATATTGTAGTAAAAGTAGTAAAATGTTTATGTTCTTTCTGATATTCTAACAATATATTAACAATAGACCGTTTAAATGTTTTGGCTGATGCAATGGATCTTATGTTCAGCGGTAAACTGTTCCAAAGTTTACTTGTGCATGTTGAAAACCTTTTACCACCCGCAGTTTGACGATAATATTTCGGCGTTCTAAATAACAGTCCTGCACCACGTGTGGAACGAGAGTGCACTTCGCTATTCAAAAGCAGCAAATCTTTCAGATATTCTGGTCCCTCACCATTAATACGTTTATGCGCCAACATGCACCTCCTGATATCTTTTTCGACATAAAAAGGAATCCAATTAAGTTGATTGAATGCATCAATAGACGGATGCCGTGGTTCCAAATTTAAAATTATTCTAGCGGCACGCTTCTGAAGCTTGAAAAGTTTCAATATGTTGTCTTGTCTACAATTAGACCAAACAACACTACAGTACGTGAACAACGGCTTGATCATTGCATTATAGAACAAGACTATTAAAACAAGATGACATCGGAATATTTTAAAAATATATGATACTTTTATGTTCTGTGCATTTTAATGGGGTTTACCAAACATTCTGAGCAATGTACCGTATCGAGCCCTCGCCAGGAACACTTCCAAGCCAACATTACAATAATAACTTATTTAAAATATTAATTAAAATATGATGTTATTTTATACTACAGCAATTGCATAACGTTTGCAAGCAAATTTGTTTTTCAGGCTTTAAATATTATCACAATCCTAAACATTCAGGGCCGTACACAGCAGGGGAGGCAATATCATTATTAATTATTCATTGGATATTTGTGACGTTTTTCGGCATATAGGCCTTACTGCCCCCAGCTGATGAAAACATTCTGCATACGGTCCTGTAAACGTTCTAGAACTCAACTCATACCGTAATTTATCTTTTTTTTGGGGGGGGGAGGAGGGAGGTATTTCTAATATACACAAAGAATCTGTTTGCACGTTTTATTCTCTTTAAATATGCAACATCGAGTACTGTGATTTTCCGTAAAATATCATAATTATCTTTCAAGTTTCAAATACAATTTCACTCCACGATTTTATACATTAATTGCTTACAGGAGAGGGCCGGGGGTGGGGAAGAAGTGGTGCTAAACAAAGAAATGACTATATACCATAAACTAAGTATTACTCGGTATTCACAATCGTATTTATTCTCTAAATCTTTTCCCGTTAATTAATTTTATTAGTCCAGGTAATGGTTGTTTATTGGCTTTGCGTCTAATCCATTATTAAGCCAAAGAACGCAGGTTAACTCTTTGCCTCAAGGGCCAACGTACCAATTCTGAGTTACGCTGACTGGAACCTCATTACAACTCTGTTTTTGTACCAACCAATCCTCAAACACTCGTATTTCGTTGTTCATGTACGCCTTTAGCGTAGCCATGTTGGGGCTCGGGGTACCCGCCCCCCCCCCTGGTAAAATTTTGGTGCCCCTGAGAAAATTTATTCTATAAAAAGAAGTGAAACATAGCCCACCTACGTTTTTGCTGCCCCCCCTGACCAAAAATCCTGCATGGCTACGTTTCTGGACATTTTGGAGAGAAGTGATGTTTTGATAAAGAGAAAACTACTCAGTCTGAGTTAGGTAATCTGTTGGTCTTGTTCCGATTTGCGTCTTAATGCTGTTGGATAGCATATTTAAATTTACTTGAGTGAGAATGGACAGTGTGTTGTGGAAATTTAAACCTGTTAATGCTAAATAGATAAGACAAAAACTCCCTTCTCTTGGTATGCGCGCGTCGTATGCACAAGTTATTATAATTAGATTGCAAACGTCACGCCATTAATGCTGTTGCATAACAATACCTCCTAAAACCTACTACGCTATTTCCTTCTCCTTTGTTTTTTTTTTTGATAAACTGATCACGATGGTTGCACAAATATACGGCTGAATTGGCGAAAAGGCGTTCGTGATAAAGGCGTGCATGATCAACAACGTAACACGAGTGTTTGAACACGAAATTGGCTGGTACAAAAACCGAGTGCGTAATGAAGTTCCAGTCAGCGTAGAGCCTGAACCTCCGTTCATTCTTATTAATAATGGATTAAATGCAAATGAAATAATAAACAACGAACCTGGACTAATAAAATTGACAGGGAAAGATTTAGAAAATAAATAAGATTGTGAGCACCGACACATATTTAGGGAGTGGTCATTATTTATGGGGAGGGGTTTACCCTTATAAATAGGGGGGGTGTTAAAAAAAGTTTTAACACAGAGAAAGGGGGGGGGGGTCATAAAGGTTTTTGAACTTAAATACCATGTCTAGAGTTCTGATTTCTATAATCACAAATAGCAAAAAAGAAGACTCTGAAAATGCTATTTCCAACGATCTAGAGACTCAAAATTTTCAAAATTACTGCTCAGCGCCAACCATGGTAGCGCCTCGCGATCGTGGGAGTTGGGCCCACTAAGTTTAACAAGCTTTCTACCCCCTGAGTGACCCAGTTGTGGTATTTACATAAACATACCATGCAAATACACTTAACTGATCAGATTCGGTCTATCAACACACAATGTAACGCTGTATATCCAAAAATCTGTTTCAGAAAATGCTCACATTTCAGTTCTAGGGGTGGAAAAATACAAAAAATTTTCTGGGGGAGAATACACCCAGACCCCCCTACTAGTACATACGATACCACACCAAACTTTTTGTCACCAACAACCATCTGTCGTCTCTACACGCTCAATATAGTATGGTCCCTTTTTATAGATGCCCACCCCCTAGACAAGTTCTTAAAATCTCATTTCGCTGTATGAAGACGGGTCATGGGTTAGGGTTATGGTAGGACAAATGTTGCATTGCAAAGTAGTAACACATAATATATATTTTTTAATCATATATGGTTGAATCATATTCACCAGGGGCCGGTTGTTCAAAGCTGGGTTAGCTTAACCAGTAGGTTAACCTAAAATTCAAAGCAAACTTCCTGACAGCTTGTCTATAAATTTGGAAATATTTCTTCAGAGATCTTGTCTGGATGGATAGGAGTTTACTTGTCTGAAGTTTTGAAATAAACAGACGTGCAGAAATACACAAACTAAAACAACAGGTTAAACTTTTAACCCAGGGTTACCGCCAACCCACCTTTGAACAACCGGCCCCAGGGTAAAACATCATGAGCTAGATTGAACAGATTGTCCTAATA